>VIYQ01003607.1:0-28470 GCA_009928355.1 Chlorella sp. CH2018 | reverse complement strand
CCAGCCACCCTGCAGCCTCCCCGCCACTCCCATGGAGCCGCTCGAGCGCTTGCACAGGGCAGTGGAGGACGGCGACGCAGCGGCCGCTGCCGCCTGCCTGGCCGCCGGAGCAGCCGTGGAGGGCGTGCTGCCTGGCGAATCAGCCAGCCCCCTGCTCAAGGCCTGCAACGTGCCACTGCGGGCCGACCCCAGCAGATACGCAGACTGTGTGCACCTGCTGCTGGAAGCTGGCGCTGACCCAAACTTCCAGGACTGGCGGCACGGCTGGCGGCCGCTGCACCTTGCGGCCAGCACCGGCGCACCAGCAGCTGTGGCTGCGCTGCTCGTGGCGGGCGCCGATGCAGCCGCCACCGACAGGCGGCGCTGCTGGTCGGTGCTGCACTACGCAGCTGCACGGTACGACAGCCTCGAACAGGCGCGCTTGCTCATAGCGGCAGCCCCGCACACAGCACTCACGCGCAGCAGCAGCGGCGGCAGCGGCAGCGATGAGCAGCCGTTGCTGGGCACGTGCGGCGGCGGCCAGACCCCGCTGCAGCTGGCCCTGTTCCTGCGCTCAGATACCGCTCGGCCGCTGCTGGCAGAGGCGCCGCTGCCGCCGCCTCGCGCCGTGCTCCCCGCCCTGCTGCATGCCGGCAAGTGGGCCCTGCCGCTGTACCCCATCTGGGTGGCCCGCCAACCGCTGGCTGCTGCCGACTGGGCCAGCATTCCACAGGCTGTGCCGGGCCTGGGGGCTGCCCTGCCCGCTGTGCTGCGCCGCTCAGAGGCGGAGGCGGCGCAGCTGGTGAGGCACCTGGTGGCCGCAGATAGGGTACGGCTGTGCGCTGCCGCGCTGTGCCTGGCACGAGTGGAGCGGTGCGGCCAGCTGCCGCCGCTGCCCACCCCGCTGGTGCAGTGCATCCTGGCGCTGTGCGTAGCCTGACTGGGCTGTGCATTCGGTTTGATGCCGCCTCTGATGATGCTGTGTATGCTTACATAGAGCGCAGTAGCGCCCATTCCAGTTCATTTGATAGCTTGATGCAGTTTTGCGGGAGCGGGATTTGATCCTATCTGGAGCGTCTAGAGTGTTTGCTTGAAATAGCTTGATGTAATCGGAGTGGGGCATCGCAGGCAGGCAGCTGCCCTCCAGCAAGCATGGTCGGTCACAGCAGCGGCAGAGCAAATGGGGCATTGGGCTTGGGCCGCGCACATCAAAGCAGTACAGGCATGAAACACATCAGCAGAAAACAGTGCAGGAATCACGTCATCATGTATGCATGCAGCAATAGCGCAGCTGGCAGTCGTTGGTACATCTTCAGGCTCACGTGTGCGCCTCGCTCCTCAGCTGCCACTGCACAGCTCCTGCTTCAGAGTGTCGGCAGTGAGCACGCCTGCGCTGCTGCCGCCTGACCAGGAGGCTGCAAAGCGGTGGTACCCAGCAAACCTGTGCAGGCACACAACATGAGGCAACCTGTCTCAGTTTGCTGCTGACAGCCTCTGGGGCCAGCAGCGGCACCGTTGTGGCGGTGGCAGCAGCAGCAGCAGCAGCAGCAGCAGCGGCAGCACCGTGGCGGCCATGGCAGCGGCAGCAGCAGCGGCGGCAGCGGCAGTAGTGCGACCCTGAGCACCGCTTGCATGCGCAGGCCAGCACGCACCGTGTGAGGTTGGCGGCGCCCAGCGCCCGCTGCATGGCCAGCTCCCTGTGGCAGCTTTGGTCGTCCCACTCACAGGGGTGGAAGTAGTGTTGCTGCAGGGGGCGGTGAAGAGGGTGGTTTGCAAGCTTGTGCAGCGAGAGAGGGGCGCGAGCAGGCGCCTGCGGCAGGTGACAGTGGTGGGGCGGCAGCCACAGTGGCGGTAACAGCGGCTGATCATCACCCACGCCACCGGCCTGGGCCGTAGCTTACGTGGGGGTACACCATCACACGTGTGCCCTCAATCCGGTGCTCTCCAGACCAGGGATCGGCTTGGCCTGGCCGCTCCTTGGGGCCGTCGGGGCCCAGGTTAAACTTGAAGGTTGAGGACATGAGGCCAGGCCCTGTGACGAGAAGGTAGGCGCAGGGCGCACTTGGGAAGCAGCAGCAGCAGTCGTTGGCAGGCAGGGTGGCTGGAGGGGCCAGGTCGAACTTGAGAAGGCCAAGCACATCATTGGCCAGCAAGCTGCTGTGCCAACTGCTGCAGAGAAAAGCACTGCGCTGGGCCATGTGTGAGCCCGCCGGTGCGCTCCGCCGTGGTGGCCCCACAAGCCTGCCTACAATCGATCCCACGCCACCGCTCCTTGCTCCAACACAAACAACAACCTGAACCACAGCTGCACCGCCCTGCAAGCATGCACCCCACCTGTGAGCTCTACTACTTCTCGGTACGGGTTCTCCTGCCACCGCTCCTTCATCAGCGCCAGCACCTTGAGCCACAGCGGGTGGCCCGGCACCGAGGCCAGCACGCCGTTGGTGGGGCCGTGGTCCTGCGGAGCATTCCCGACCCACTTATGAGCACGGTGAGATGCAACGAGCAGGTCTGTGGGCAGCATCCGCCAGCAGTTTGCATTGAGAATTGCGCCTCAACATGCCATTCACTGCTCCCGCGCTCCCCACCTGCAGAACCACATCATAGTCGGCCAGCCAGGGGTCAGCCGGCTGGAAGCACTCAATATCCAGGTCCAGATACAAGCCTGCGAGGGCTTGCAGTGGAAGCATAGCTTTGACGTGGGTCCGCGTGCGGGCTGCAGGTTGGTTGGTAGCGGCAGCGCAGGGGCAGGCCATGCTGCGCAGGCAAGCGGCGACCGAAGCAATACCAATGGCAGTTGCAGCAAGAGCAGGCAAGCCGTACCGCCGATAGCGTGCATGATGAAGTATCGAATGGCATCGGCCCGCTTGATGATGCTGTCCAGCTTCTGGAACATTTCAAAATGCTCGGGGTAGTACTGCGCAGCAAGTGGGCAGGTAGGCGGTGGTAGGTCGCCCAACCGCTGTGCATGATGGCCGCAGGTGCCAAACCCAACCGAGCAGCAGCAGCAGAAGCAGCTCAGCCAAGCCTCAGCTCAGCGCTAACCACTCACCGTGCTGACCAGCTGCGTGGCCGCCTCCCAGTCCCAGAAGACGTACTGCCAGCCGGGGTGCATGGCGCGGCACGACTGCGGCAGCTCCTCTCGGTCGCTGCTGGAGGGATTGGCTGCTGCCGCCATGAAAGCTGAAATGTTTGGGAAGTAGACTGCGCACAGGAGGGTGTGTACAGGCAACCACGGTGGTGGACTGTAGCACACCAGCATGCCACAGGACACGGGTCGCAGGCACTGGTGCAGCGGCGGTTGGCGGTCGGTTGGCCCAGCACAGCGGCAGCCATGGTAGCGCAGGCCCAACACCTGTTGCGCACCATGGTGCAGAATCCGCGGTATCTTCATGGCAGGCGGGCCCCAGCCCTGCTGCGGATCCAGCACAGGCTGCACGCCCCACCGCCGCTCCAGCGCTAGCTGCTCCTGCCGCCGCACCAGGGCCGGCAGCAGCGCCGCAGCCGCGGTGCTGCGATACCCGCCGCTGCTCGACCTGCCCTGCAGCAGCGTCGCCATGTGCAGGCTGCCGTCCGGCAGGGCGCCGGGCGCCAGCCACAGCAATAGCAGTAAGAGAGCAGCGGCTGCCGCCAGGCCGGCCACTAGCGGCCGGCGGCGGCGGTGCCGATCGGCCCCTCCCCTGCAGCAATATTTCGCCGTGCCCATGATGTGGCCTGCAGGGGGGTGCGATACGTGGGCTGCAGCGACGCCTCGCAACAACGCCAGCAGCAGGGGGCTGAAAGAGAGGGGCGCAGCGCGGCAGCCCATCCCGCAGGATGTGTACCTGTTTTGCACGGTGCCAAGGCCATGCAGCACGGCCGCTGGGCGCCTGGCAGGGCGCTGCGCCAGGCAGCGACCGCTGGCACTTGAAGCCCTGCTTGCCGGCGCTGAGGATGTGCTGCCGCCGCTGTTGGAAAAGCAGGCGAGCTGTAAGACACGCTGCAGGCGCTGCAAAGGTGCCAGTGGAGTCATGTGCCGCGGTCCCGCCAACACCGTCGACGCTGCCGCTGCCGCTGTTGCTGAGTGCTGGCAAACCGGAACGGCGGCAAGCAGATTCAAGAGCTTCGCATTGTGTGCATTACATATACTGTCGCTGTACGCATTTGAGAGATTCAACAAACAACCACGCAGCTTTTGCAGCCTCGGTCAGCAGCTCAGGCTGCACTCTCCAGTCCTGCTTCTGCAAAAGCCGCCGGGGGCGCCCTCACCCATGCATACGCAGCGGCACTTCCGGCCATCCCAGGTCCCGAACTTGCAGTCGCTGCAGCATGGGCGGGTGGAACAACACCCGGGGATGAGGGCAATCTTTCAACGCATCAATATGCGCCGCAGCAGGGAGGCAGAGCGCTGTACCAGCCAGCCGAAGCTGGCTTTCGCACTCACGTTCACCCGCACACCTGACAAATGTGGAGCATGCCTTCACGCCGGCGGCAATGTCAGTCGGGGTCTTGCATCCGAGCTGTGCCGCAATCGCGCTGGCCGGGACAGGTTGCGCCATCCATGCTAGCAGCTGCGCAGCAGAAGGACAAGTGGGGCATGCTAGTGTGAAGGCCACTCATGATATGCGTAGATGGGGCGCACTTCCACACCGCAGCGCTTTCCTTGCAGCAGCTGTAGCTTCTCTAGCTCCTGTATTCACCTGCTGGTTGGTGACGAACCAGACATCCTTCTGCGCCGCGGCATATTGCACAAACTTGCGCAGCTGGGCAATGCGCTCCGGAGCGGACTCAGCGCCTGCCGGGCGGGCAGGGAGAGGCAGGGGCGAAGGTCATCGCAGTGCGGAAGGCTACCAGCGTGTGGCTTGTGCCAGCCTCTTACTTCCATACAGTGATCTGCTGGCTCACCGGCATGCAGGAACAGCCCCAGGGGCGCCCGGTTGCCGCCGAGGCGCCAGCCCAGCTGCGGCAGGGAAGTGGGAGGGGAGAGTAGCAGTCAGCAGACATGTCGCTTGGTGCGGTTGCCGCCCCTGCTTTGCTTCAAGTCATCTAGCCAATGCTGCACATGCTGGAACAAAATAATAGCTTGCCTCTCGCTTGTAGATCTCATATGCATCCCCAGCTGGGTCCATGGACGCAATGGGGCGGCCAGCCGCATCAGCAGCGGCCCACAGCGGCACCTCCCACAGAGGCCAGCGCTCGGACGCGCTGCACGAGCCTGCAATGTGGTGCGAACACAGCATCAGATCGCAACGATCAGCATTGCAGCATCGACTGGCTGACGCAAATCAAGGAAGCATTCTATCAGCTGCAGCGCACAGCCAGGAAACCGCCGCCCTGTATCACCCACCCGTCTCGCAGGTCTGTGGGATGCCGGCGTCCATGCGGTAGGGGAAGGCACGCTGCCGCACACTGGGTGACACAGCGCTGGGTGCTGTGTCAGGCAGCGAGGAGTCGTAGAGGAACCCAGCGGCGGCCAACGCGCGCCGCGTGGCGGCGTTGTGCAGCAGGAAGGGCGCCCTGTGAGGGTGGCGGTGGTTGGGTGGGGGTGTCGGGCTTGACCGGGCTTGGGAGCAGCATAAGGGCATGGAGGGGCAAGCATGCTGGCAAATTCCTGCCACAGTGCATGCATGCCGCGCACCTGCCTCATCATTCTCACCTGAACCCGTTGATCTTGTGCTTGGGGATGCCCGTCTTGCTGGTCAGCCAGTCGCGGCAGCCCACAATCTCCTGGGCGCTGGGGTAGGCCACGTGGGTGAGGGTGTGCGTTGCAATCTCGTTGCCAGCCAGGTACAGCGCCTGCACCGCGGCAGGCACCGTATCTGTGGCAGGGGTGGCATGTTGAAGGTGGAGGCGGATGCGCATCATGCCCCAGCAGCGTCAACAGCGCTGGCGTCGGGGCGTGGGCAGCCAGGCGGGCAGCAGGCGAGCAGCCCTGCACGAGTGCCACGCTGCTGCGCAGCCCACCTTGCGCCGTCACAAAGTAGGTGGAGGGGATGGGGCAGCCGTTGCGCTGCTTCAGGCCGCCCAGGATCTGTTGCACAATGCGAAACGACTGGGAGGTGATGGCATCGTCCCATGTGACTGTGACGAACTGTGGGATCTGCTGCAGCGCCAGGCCGCCGGGGGGCAATCGTCACGGCGGGCAGGGGTGCAGGGGTAGCCTGCAGTGCAGGTAAGTAGGGCAGGGGGGCAGGCAGGCAGAGTAAGTAGGGCAGGGTAAGTAGGGCAGGCAGGCAAGCAGAGTGGCGGCAGGCGGCGGCGGCGGCGGCAGCTGGCGGCGGGACCAACCTGCGGCTTGCTGTGCAGTCAACAGCATCACCAGCGCCGCCGCAAGTGCAAAGGCCATCGTTGAGGTGCAGGAAAGCGCGGAGGGACGAGGCGGAAAACCCGTGACGCGGTGGAGGAGGGTTAGAGGGCGGGAGACCAGACACACCGATAGAGCGAATGTGGACGAGCAGATGGGAACGCGGGAATGTGCACGCACCTCTCACACGGCAGAAATTGTCCCATGCAGTGCGCTGTGCATGCTGAGGCGAGCGCGGCAGGCTCTTCAGCAGGGCAGCTGCTGATGGCGAGGGTCATCAAGTTTCTCAGAGTTTTCACAGCATGACGTTGCAATGGGCATGTCCGCGGGTGGCGCTCGACCGCAGGGCAGTGGTCTCACCTGCCCGCGCTCCGCCGCTTGCCGTTGCTCCGCCACCTGGCGGGCCGCGTCGCACGGTGCATGCTGTGCACTACACCAGCTCATGTTGTCAGGACCAGTGGTGCAAGACAAGACGGCTCATGACCAATTGGTGTGTGACGAAGCAATCTCGCGGCGGCGGGTGGGGTGGTGCGGCAGGCGGCCTCGCGCGCGCTGGTCCCCCACGCCAGGGCCCTGGGGGGAGGTGGATGAGCACTGGGTCCACTATCGCGCTGCGCTTCCGCTGCTCCCTACCTTCTGATATATCGGCACAGGCGCACGCTGGGAGCAGCTGCTGCTCACTGATATCAACTAGGCTGTTGCTGTCGAGCCACCTCCAAGGTCGGCAGCAGCACTTGGCGGCAGCGGTGCGTTCCTGCCATGTGAGCCTCTTCCCAGTGGGGTGTGGCCGATGCACCATCCGTGGACAGGGCAGCGACAGGCCTTGGTGCAGCACACGATTGCGGTCCACGCATGCAGCTGCTCCATGCGGCGGCAGAGCTGGCGGCGGCCGCCACCTTCCCCCTCTGCCACTGCCCGCCCCCTCACTCGCTGCTCAGCTAACTGGTAGCCATGGCATCCTCACGGCCCAGGCGTGAGCGCAAGGCGCCCCAGCGCTTTGGAGTATTCGGCCCGCTGGTCGAAAGCGAGGTGAGGCGCTGGGGAGCCTGCCCTGATCGCCAGGGCGCCCTCAAGCCGGCCTGACAACCTACAGCCCCTGCCCTGGCCGCAGGAGGAGGCGCCGCTGCGGCGGCGGCCCGCCGCCAAGCGCCGCCGCGAGCAGTTTGACGCCGAGGACAGCGACGCCAGCGGCCAGGAGAGCGAGCAGAACGATGACAGCGGCAGCGAGGATGAGGGCGGCAGCAGCGCCGGCGAGGAGCTAGAGAGCGATGGGGAGGCACCGCCGCCCAAGCGGCAGCGCGGCGGCCGCGCCGGCGGCAAAGGCAAGGGCAAGGCGGCGGCGGCAGCACCCAGCCTGAAGCCCTTTGTGTTTGCGCCGCCCGCACAGCCAGTGCCGCGTGCCGACTTCCTGGCCGCGCTGCACGCCTGCCCGCGCCTCATGGGTGCGTGAGGGTGGTGGCCTCGGTGGCCGCTCCCGCCGCTCGCACTGCCGCTCGCCTGCGTTGCATTCGGCAGCCTGCTGCCACCTGTCCATGGCCTTCTGGGTCCAAACCACCATCCTCAATCCATTGCTCCCCTTTCTGCTCCCGCAGAGATGTTCCTGGAGAAGGACGACGGCCTGCGATCTGTGACGCTGGTGGCCCGCGACGCGGCCAACCTCTGCACCGCCCTGTGCGCGACGGGTGCCGACGCCGCCGAGCTCTGGCGCACGCTGGCCTACACAGCAGTGGACGGCCAGCGCTACAGCGCGGTCACGCCAGTGGAGCAGGGTGCGTGGCGGCGGTTTGTGGGTGATGCCTGGTCGCGGGTGCTGGGTGCTGGGTGCTGGGTGCTGGGTGCTGGTCGAGATGAGGGCACCTGTTTGGCCCACCCAGGTGATGGACGCCTGTGTTGCTGGGCTGCATGAAGCTGCGCACAGATGGCCTGCCTGTGTGGATCGTTGTCCCCACAGCGGCGCACTCCCCTCGTCCTGCCCGCAGCGCTGGCGGCGGTGAAGGCGGCAGTCAATTCGGACCCCGCCCGCTCGCAGCGCATCACCAAGACCGCGGTGAGCTGAGGTTCTTGTGGGCTGGCGGAAGCAAGCCGGAGTGCATTCCTGGTCACTGACCTGAGGGCTGCACCATGCACTGTCTGGGAGCAATGCCGCTCTTTCGCCTGCGGCAGCCTAGCCTCTGCTCTGCGCAACTGCGTCCCTGCTGCTGCCGCCGCAGGCGATGAAGGAGTTCCGTCTGACGGACAAGGACCTTGCGGTGGGTGCTGGGCTTGGCTGCTGGGTGCAGAGCAGTGAATCATTCACGCGGTGTTCCTGGGTGCTGCCTCCCTGAGTAGCGCATTGTGGCGAGCCATGCAGCCGCTGCCTGCTGCTCCTAGCCGCTGCACCGCCTCAACCTCACTGTGCTCTGCTTCTGACCATTCTGTTTGCTGCTGGCAGGGCTTGAGCTACACCACACGGCGCAACGCCCTGTTCTGGAACTCAGCTCCCACCAAGCTGTGAGGGCAGGCCTGGGAGTGTAGGGGGGAGAGAGTGCATACCTTTGCATCACAGGTTGCCTCACTGTCTGCTGCCCTGCCTCAACTCCCCGAGCCTGAGTGCATTCAACCATCCGGCTACCTTTGCCTGCGCAGGTACATGCGGCTGGACTGCCTGGTGGCGGCACACAAGAAGCACGGCAGCCTGCAGGCCATCCAGGTGGAGTGGGGTGGCCAGCAGACAGGTGTTTTATTCAGCTGAAGCAGCTGGATCATGTGCGTTGCTTGCCTGGCAAAAGGCCACCCGCCCGGCGGTCCTTGCTGATTCACCTCGGCTTAACTTTGTGTTCCCTGCTGCTCCATTTTCTGAAGGCCGCGGCGGCCCGCTCGCGCGTCACTGCCGACAAGCGCAAGGCCACACTGGCCGGAGGAGAGGAAGCCCGCAGGTCAGGTTGGGCAGGCATCGGGAGAGGGCTGCGCGGCGTTCGGTCGCATCGAGTGTGTGTGCAATGGCCCTTGCCTGCATGAGCAGTTGCCATCGGCTCACAATGCTGCCTGTGTCCCGCCGATAGGGAGGACATCGAGGCGGTGCTGGAGGCGGCGGGGCTGAGCTATCGCAAGTACCAGCGCAAGAAGCCGGTCAAGGCGTTCATCAAGGTGGGTGATCGGGTGCACTGCCGGCTTTCTAGCCAGGGACAGAAGCCATGCTCAACAGGATTTGACGGCTTGCCCGCGCGGCCTGCTGTGTGCCTTGCAATCCAGCCATCTCGGTCTGGTCCCCTCCTCCGCCACACCGGCCCCACACCCACTCCTGTTTACCCACGCAGCGCGGCGTGGGCACCGCCACGGGCGTGGCGGCTGCCTTCAAGAAGGAGATAGACGATGCGGCCGCCCGCACGAAGCGCCAGGCGGAGCTGTTCAAGAGGTGAGGGGCAGCGGATTATTGACGTTGGGATGACGTGGTGCTCAGAGGCAGCACCAGAAAGGCGGCTGCGGCTGGCAGGACACGAGAGGCCCCCGAGTATGCCTTGCTGCCCCACATGGTCAGTGCACTGCCTCCACTGGAGGCTTGAGGCTCGGTGTACCACTGCTCTTCCCCTTCCCCCGCAGGCTGGAGCAGGAGGGCCTGTCGCTGCCCTGGGACGCCTCCTACTACGCCATGCTGGCCGGCACCAGTGGACAGAGCGTGGAGGAGTATGTGACGGGGCTGAAGGCAGCCAAGGCGGAGAAGGAGGCCCGGTGAGCTGGGCTGCATCCAGCGGGAGCATCTGGTGCTGCCCCCCTACTGCAGCTAGCCGCCGCCTGATGCTAGCAGTGGGACAGCGTGTGGGTCTCATGACTGGGGATCGCATTCGAAAGGTTGGACAGCCGAGGCAGGAGGGGAGGCGCAGAAGAAAGGATCGGACGTGTGCGCCTGGCAGCACGCTGGCACATCCCAGTTGCCTCACCTCCCACACTCCCACGCACCCCTGACCCTCTTTGCAGAGCGCAGCGGGAGGTTAGCATTACTGCTGCGCTGCAGCGTGAGGGCTTCAGCCACTTCCGCTACTCAACCGCAGTTTCGCAGCACATTGCGGCAGGGGAGCCCAGCCAGGAGGCGGTGCTGGCCACGTGCCGGCAGCAGGTGCAGGAGGAGCAGGCGGCACAGGAGCGCTGCCAGCGCATGGTCGCCTGGATAGCTGCGCATCAGATGCCATCCAGCTACCAGTACCGCGTGGCAGCTGTGCTCCAGTACGAGCGTGGTCAGTGCAGCGAGGCGGAGGCACAGGAGGCGTGCCGCCAGCAGCAGGCGCAGGATCAGGCGCGGGACCAGCGGCGGCAGGAGGTCAGCCAGCTGCTGGAGGCAGAGGGCATGTCAGCTGACTACGTCAATGTAGTGCCAGCACTGCAGCAGTATGTGACGTCGGGAGCAGGGGACCAGCAGGGAATGCTGGCTGCTGCACGGGCGAAGCATGCTGTGGAGCAGCGGCGCGCAGCTCTGGTGGCAGCCCTCACAGCAGAGGGCCTGGCCACCCACCTTACTGCTGAGCCTGCAGCCCAGGCGTATATCAGGACAGGACAGGGCAGCCAGGAGGCAGCACTGGCCGCCTGCCGCACCAAGCACCAGCAGCTTGCGCAGGTTGCTGTGCGCCGCAACGAGGTGGCGGACCTGCTACCTGATGCGGCCCGCCAGCGCTACAACGAATGTGAGTTGGCAGAGGCGCGGGCACCTGGGTTGGCACAAACAGCAGTACACCACTGGCAACTGACGTCGACTTGCAATGTGCGGCATGGTGTGCGCCACTTAACGCGAAGCTCCATTGCACCTGCAGATGCCTACTACTGCCTGGCGGTCGATGCCTATGTGCAGCGTGGCGAGGGCAGCGCCCAGGCTGCTGCTGCTGCCCTGCAGGCTTACTTTGCCGCACACCCGCTTTACCATTTCTACGACAGCGAGGATGGCTATCACGACTACTGAGGGAGCGGCATGCGTGCTGTAGCAGGCGGCCCCTCAGCCTGTGCATATGTGCTGCCAAGAAACACTCTTTAGCGCTGTTCATCCATGCTTGTGTTTGTTAAGTTTGTGTACTTTTCTGCAATGAATGTCCGCTGTAAATGTTACACGGCTGCGAGGCCCGGACAGGGGGCTGGGCGCTAGAGTGGCAAAGCTAAAACCCACAGCATCAGCAATGAAGCCATTCGTGTTCAAAAGCAGGTGTGAAGGTTCGCTGATCATGATCGTCACGGAAGGGTGCAGTGCGCAGAAGCAGGCATCTAGTATGGCAGCAGAAAGGTGCGATGGGACAAGCCACAAATGTGCGCCTTGATGAATCGCTGTTAAGTCCATGATCCTTTCTCGGGTATGAGCAGCAGGCGGGGCAGCTGGGCGCGCCGCAGCTGGCCCTGCTGGGGGCAGCCTGCTGCCTTCAAGGTGCTCAGCGGGCCTGAATGCGCCTCAGCTGGCCCTGCTGGGGGCAGCCTGCTGCCTTCAAGGTGCTCCGCGGGCCTGAATGCGCCTCAGCCCCTCAGGCCTCCACCTCAATGGTGATGAGCATGCCGTTGCTGCAGTGCCCGCCGTTGCCGACGGAGCATGCAAAGCTGCAGGGGCGGAGGGGGGCGTGGCGGAGGCCAGTGGATGCCAGTTGATGTGCAATGTGCTGTACTGTACGTCCGCGGCAGGCAGGAGCAGGCAGCTCATGTGCAGCAGCTGCTGCACCAGCCTCACTGGTAGGCTCCGGGCGTGTCAAACAGGACGGTGGTCTCGCCGCCGGCGCTGGGGGGCGCGATCTCCTCCAGGCCTGTGCCCGCATCAAACGCCTGGCGGAAGGGAGGGGCAGGGACGAAGCACAACATGCTCAACCGCTGGCGGGCTAGCAGTGCAGCGCCGCGCGCTGAGCGTAAAGCCGTGCGCCTCCTGCCGTGTGCTGTGACTGCCAAGTGCAGGCCCACTATTGCACATTGCAAGGTCGTTCTGAGAGCAAGCTGCTACAACAGTTGCTGTGAACGGTTGCAGTGCGGCACAACATCGCACCGGGGGGCAGGCAGCCTCAGGTACACGCCACACGTCATGGTTTCCAGACCACACAAAGGTGACAGCGTCACCCACCTGCACAGATGGACAGAAACGCTGTGAAACATGCATGCTGCTGTTGCTGCTGCTTGTGAGGATGCGTGCAGGACAGCCTGTACAGCAGAGCATGTGCATGCTCGGTTGTGCTTCGGGTGCTTCAGGCTGCACAGCAGCGCACGCTCTGCTGACCCGGAGGCTATACTGCAGCAGCTGCCTGCAGCGGACGGCCAGCTCACTTTGATGGTCGTGGTTGGGAAGGCGGTGAGGCCAAGAGCGGAGGGGAAGCCCCACTCGACTTCGATCACCTGCAAGCAAAAGTGGACGGGCAATCAGTTGACCACAGCCGATCATGCTGCACTACATGCCAGCAGTGGTGGCTTGGCAGACGTAGCACCAGGCGCTGGCCCATGCTCGCTGTTGTGCATGGCATGCCCCACTGACTTGACTGTCACCGGCTGGAGCAGGGGCGGGAGCGTCGGCTTGCAGGGTGCGACCTGCAGTGGCAGCATGCAGATGCAGGGGCTCAGCGTGCTTGCTGTTACTGTCAGTTGCAAGGAGCGCGCCATGCTGGTGCAACGAATGGTGGCTGGACTGGAAGTGCGTGTGGCAGCGGCATCGCGATGCCGATCGGCAGCGGCAGCCGCGCGGCGGCGGGGGCAGTAGGAGCCGCAGGCTCACCGGAGGCCGGCATCGCCCCAGCTACCAGCGCCACAAGCGCCACTGCCGCGAGCAGGGTCTTGTTCGGCATGATCGGGGGGTGCGAGGGCTGAGGGTTTAGAGCAGCACCGTACTTCTGAAGCAGCTCTTGAGCCCGCGACCTGCCAATTGCCCGTGATCAGGCCGTGTGGGCGCTGAGGAGGGCGCGTCCAGCCTGCAAGCGTGGCAGGGGAGCAAGGGGGAGGAAGCCGCTCAGCGCGCTGCGCGGCCGCTCTCAGCCACACATGAGCGGTGCGGCACTAGCAGCAGGCTATATCAGGGTGAGATGAGGCGAAATTTATTTATGCACTCATAATTGTTCGTCAGAGCTGATTGGCACGTCGAGCTATCAGCTGCTGACGGCAGCAGCGGCACCGGCAGTGCCGCCGCGGGTGCCGCCGCCGGTGCCGCCGCCGCTTTTACAGGCCGATCATGACCGGCAAGTTTGCCTGTGGATGCCACAACCCCCTCACAGCCAATTAGCTCTAGGGCCTCGAATGCACGCTGTTCTGCAATGGCTGGCATCCTCCCCACCACATGAAGCTGGCTTCGCCGGTGGCACGAGCGCGCTGGGCATGCTGTGCCCCCGGCGTGCTTGGAGAGCTTGGCCATAGGCTGTGAGGAGCCCGCTGCGCCGGATTTACCGACTCTTGAGTCTTTCATGAGCACCTTGAGCCTCCCGATCTAAGCTTCGGCGCACTGATTCGCGCGCCCTGTTTTCGTTTTGGCCGGCTCCGCCTAAATCCCCCCGCCGCGGCGTCCGGCCGACATGAACCGACGCAGATCTGACGTAGGCGTGCCGCGCAGCGCAGCGGTGGCCATCCTGTTGCTGCTGGCGGCAGGGGTGGCGGCGGTGCCTGGCGGTCTCTCAGGTGATTTTGCCTGGTTGACGGGCTTGCCTTTCCTCTGTGACGGCCTCTTTCGCGGTCGGTAACAGTTGGTGTGCAATTATGCCGCGCAGATCCACTAGCAGCTCCGCTGCGCCGCAAGCTGCCACGCCGTGTGGCCGCCCAGCAGCAGCCAGCAGGCGCTGCCGGGCTGCCAACCAATGCCACAGCCGCCCAGCAGCAGCAGCCGGCAGCAATCAACACTACGGCAGCAGCAGTGCAGCAACAGCAAGCGGTCGAGGGCACAACGGCACAGGCGCAGCAGGCGGTGCCCGGCACAGAGGCATGGCGGCGGCCGTCGGTGGACTGTGACAAAATGCAGAATTGTAGGCGGTGCCGGAGGTACCAGGGCTGCACCAGCTGGTGAGTGGAGGCATGGGTGGTGCGCACAGGCGGTCCTGCATCTAGAAGAGGGATGGAAATGATACGGGCGTAGTGCAAGTGCATTCCACCTGCATGCTGGAGCGGGCATGAAATCACCCGCCGCCCAGCTGCTGGCCTCCTCCTATCCCACCTGCAGCAATGCCGGCTACACTCTGAGCGAGAGGGATGACGGCCTTGGCGAGTGCATCAGCTCAACTGAAGCACCCTCCAGCCCACCTCCCACCACCAGCCCTCCAGGCCAGCCCGCATCCAGCCCCCCACCCACCGAGCAGCCAGCCTCCAGCCCGCCCCCTGCCGCCGGCGGCGGCGGCGGCAACAGTGGCACCCCACAGCAGCCGGGGGGCAGCCCCAGGCAGTGTGGCATGCAGCTGCGCAATGTGGACCTGTGGGGCACCGACCTGGCTGACATGGCGGCTCGCACCTATGCCGACTGCTGCGCCGCCTGCACCATCTGGCCCGGCTGTGGTGCCTTCACGTTTGCCGCCTCCCAGAGCCGCTGCTACCTCAAGGGCAGCAGCGGCTGGGAGCTGAAGCGGGCGGATGGCATGGCGTCAGCCCTCATGGAGGGAGGCAGCAGCAGTGGCAGCAGTGGCGGGAATGGCGGCACGGTCACCCCGCCAGTGACGGTTCCATCACCGTCCCCCTCCCCCAGCCCGCTGCCCTCGCCTTCGCCTTCCCCTCCCTCTCCACCGCCTCCCTCGCCGCGGCCCTCGCCCTCCCCATCACCACGTCCCTCGCCCTCTCCGGCGCCCCAAGGCCCGCCCGTCAAGCAGCCCCCGGGCGCTGGGACGAGCGTGCCCCGCATCAACCTGGGCAGGATGGCCGATGGCAGCGAGCCCAAGGTCCTTCAGGTGCGGTTTGTGCTGGTGCAGCCGTGCGGCATTCAGAGCGTTGATTTGTTATGTGCGCTGTGGTGGCAAACATGGCTGTGCATGGGGTCTCGGCAGGCCCGCAGCTGTGGCAGCGCCTGCTGTCCGCTCTGCTCCTCCACCTCCCCCCCGTGCGCATGACCCTGCCACCCTCTCTCCTGCTTTCCTTTGTTTCTCCAACAGGTTCTGGGCGCCACTAAAACGACGTACCATTATTACCATCCAGAATATCGCGTTAGGTGCGCAAAGCAATCCTGCTGGCTCAGGCGCCAGCGAGGCGCGGCGCGCGCATGGCTGGTGTCTGGTGCCCTCCTGCAGAGTGCTGTCTGCCGCCCAGCCTCACGCTTTCTGTCGGTTCCTTTTGCTGCAGCACAACGTACTGCGCGGATGCGTTTGCGGGCAAGTCGCAGGAGTGGTTGATGGCGTACCCCTGGGTGAGCAGGGATCCCGGGCGGATGGTTGCCACGCTGGCTGCCCGCCGCCCCATGCAGCCGCCCACGCCCCTTGCTCCTGTTTGTCCTCCTTGGGTCCTTTGCAACTGGTGTGCATCCCAGACTGCGTTGAACCCCGCCCCCTCGCAGGTGGCCTACTGCGCGCCCTTCATGGGCGGCATGAGCCAGGCCAACTGTGGCAAGTGCATGCGCATGACCAGTACCAGCACCGGCTCGCAAGTCATTGTGCGCATCGTCGACATGTGCGGCCATGGAAGTGAGTGTGCCATGGCAGCTGTGGGTGCGGTTGGGCAGTGCCAGTGCCCGCGTGCTGCACTGCCATATCAGAAGATCAAAAGCTGGCGGGGGCGGTGCTGCAGGCACCAAAGTTGCCGACTACATTGCTGCCCACCACCCCACCATCCCAACCCCAAGCAACAAAACAACCATCCCCGCTGACCCCCACTGTGTTATTCTGCTCTCTCGTCGCAGTGGTGGACAGTGACTATCTTAGTGCCTTCGTTCCTATTGACACCGACAAAGGAGGCTACGCCGCCGGTCACCTGAACGTCAAGTTGGAGCTGGTGGCCTGCTGACCGGCGTGTCGTGAGTGTACCAACGTTTGACTCGTGCTGTTGTGTGCGCACCCATGACTCGTGCCGCCGGCCTGATTCGCAGCGCAGTTTGACTTGACTGTGTCCAACCAAATCACACGTGACAGATGAATAACAGCAGCACCACATGTGCAGCCCATTCTTCACGATTTGTCCCCCATACTGAGCTTCAAAGCTCAAGTTGCAAGTTGCCGTGCACATTGTTGCCCCCGTCCTGCATTGCATGCCGCGTCCGCCATTCCTGCCTGTACCATTCTTGCATGCCCATTTTTTGCGGCCGCAGCACAGCGCCACAACATATCCTTCCCTGCATTCACCTCACCCCTGCCTGCCTCCTTGGGGTCACATGCACCTTTATTCACATAATGTTGGCTTGTAAATGCAGGCAGGCCCAGTCAATCCAGATCCATCATGCTCCCGCCGCTGCCTGGCTGCCCCTCTGCCGCGCCAGCCGCCTGCCGGAGCTCCTCCAGCACGCTGCTGAAGGGCCGGTAAGGCAGGCGCAGCACCAGCTGGGCACAGCTGCCGCTCTTACCGCTGCCGTCGCCGCCTGCTGCCGCCTGCAGCTCAGCGCTGCCGCCCGCCGCACTGACCGCAAACGGCAGGCGCACCTTCAGGGGAGCGCAGCCAGGCGCCTCCACTCGCACTGCCTCAGCGCAAATAGCTGTGCTGATGGCCTCTGGGTCCTGCTGCGCGGCCGCTGCTGCCCCCGCCGGCAGCTGCAGCCTGATGCACACCTCGGTGGCTGGCTTGCCCACATACTCGATCTGGGGCTGCAGCTGTACTGGCCCTGCCGGCTGCTGCTCTGCTGCTGGTTGCGGCCTGCTCTTCTGCTGCTGTGGGGCAGCAGCAGGGGCTGGGGCTTGTTGCCGCTGCGGTGCTGACTGCCGCTGTCGCGCCTGCCGCTTGCAGGCCAGCAGCGCAAAGGCAGGCGGCTCCTCTCCATCCGACCCCACCTCTGCAATCAGCGGTTTGCTGCTGCCGGCCGCACTGCTGCTGCTGCCTGCGCCCGCCTGGCCTGCTTCTGCCGCGTCTGCTGGCCCTGCTGCCCCACCCGCAGCCGCAGGGCCCACGCTGCCACCCCCATCGCCGCTGCTGCTGCCGCCCTGGCCCCGCACGCGGATGAACTGCGGCAGGGGAGTGCCACCTTTGTACCGCATCTTGGGCAGCTTGTACTGCGGGTCCAACTCCAGGCCCACCTGCAGGTGAAGAAGTTTTGGGAGGAGGGGAGGGATCATCGATCAGCTGCCCAACAGCGCTGGGGTAGCCAGCCACCCCTGCTGCCATCTGCAACCTAGCGGTAGCCTACCGCACACACGAGGCAGGTGCAGCCGCGTCCACCTGCAGAGCAGGCAGCACCCGCAAACAGCGCATGCCGGCCTCGCTGTGGATCAGAGCGACCTGACGCGCCACATGTGCAGCAGCACCCACCTGCTGCGCTGTGTGCCCAAGCGCCAGCTGGATAAGGAAGAACTTGAGAGGCCGGTACTCCGCCGCCCGCTCCAGCATCTCGCTGTTTACGATGCAGTCCGCCACTGCGGGCAGCAACATGGAGGCAGGCACATGGATCAGAAGCAGTCGACCAGCTGGTGGCTGCCACGGGCTGATGCATTCCAGCACCTGAGGTCCCCTGCTGGGTGCAGCGCGAGATGCTACCGCATCGCCTGCGCCTCAGCCAGCCTGTCTGAGGAGCTGTAGCCAATGCCGGCCTGCTCAAGTATCGCCAACCAGGCACAAGGACAGCAGCACCCACCCAGGCAGGGTGCGCCGCGGTGATCGGTTTCAAAGCGGGGGTTGCCAAAGCTGAGGGGCACGCGCATGGCAGCCGGCGCGTCGCCGCCCAGCCCAGCCTCCAGGTGCTGCTTCACCTGCAGTTGGGGTGAGCAGCAGAGCGCGCGCTGCATCAACGTGGGCGGTCATGCTGTTCAGCATGCCAGTGGGAGGCGGCAGCGCTGCGCAGCCGCAGGCCCTTTCGCCTGCGCCACAAGCGCAGGCTGGGCTGCATCGAGCGCACCTCTGGTGGGACCTGGCCCTTGGCCCAACCTCCCGGCAGCGGCAGCTTGGCGGAGCCGCACACATTAATGAAAACCTTCTGGCCCTGCTCGTTGGCGGTCTTGATCACAAAACTGGGTGGAGGGGGGAAGGTGGGGCGGTGACCGCCATGCTGCATCGGGCGCCAAGCTGCTGGTGTCTCTGTGCAAACAGGCTGCGCTGACGGTTTGCAAACACGCGAGTGGGAGGCCAAAGCAGCAGCGCCGCTTACGCACCCAGGCTCCGGAAAAACCTCAACTTGGTCGGCGGCCAGCGGCGGCGCACCCGCCTGCACCCGGCGAGCGCCCCCCAGCAGCTCCTGCAGCGGCACCGGCAGGCGCTACAATCAATTGACCGCCTGATCAAGCAGACCAGCAGCATGGCCAGCGGTGGGGAGGCCGCGACAGCGCGCGCAGAAGCGGAGCGCGCCTTGCCTGGAGCGGGGGGGCTCCCTCGCCCTCTCCCTCCGCTCCCTGCTGTTGCAGAAGCTGCAGGAGCTGCGCAGGCGAGCCCAGCGAGCTGGGCTCGTTCATCGCGGTCTTTGACCGGGCCGAGGGAAGGGTGGGGCTCTGTGTTGATGGTTAGAGCAGGCTATGGGTGGGCTGCAGCTGCAATCGAAGCCAGCGCAAGCCGTTCTGGGGCTTAAGGCTGCAAGACGCACGGCAGCGGCGCGGTGCAGCAGTCAGTCGCAGTCGCATGCATCCGCTGGCCTTCTCCCTTGCTGCCCTCCTTTGCTCCAGCCACCACAGCAGGCAATAGTCAAGATTTACATTGTCAGGTATGGCTATGGCACATGACTGCCATGCGGCATTGGGCATGAAGGCAGTCGGCAAGTGTGTGGGGGTGGGGAGGATGGGCAGCGCCCCGCGCACATAATATCATCGGCGGGGCAGGCAGCCACAGGAGGGGACAGATCGTGACGAATCGGGGTGTGCGAAAAGGCTGGTGGGTGGGGGTGGAGCAATGGCGACGAGTATCGGATGCAAAGAGGAGCACGGCCCGGGCGGCGGCGGCGGCGGTAGCGCCGCTGCTGCCGCCACGGGCGCGCCCGGGCAGAGGCAGGTTTGCGGAATCAGGCTCAAGTGAGAGCGGCGCGAGGCAAAAGGGCTCTCATGCCGAATGAATCACAGTCACGGTGGCAGGGGCAGGAGTTGGAGAAGTACACAGGGTTGCAGTGCGGGCAGGGGGAAAGGGCGCGCCGCAGTGCGGCAGCGGCGCGGCAGGAAAAGCACTGGGGGGCTTTTGCAGCCGTTGCAGCGGGCGGGCGGCAACGCCGACCCACTCACTGGAAGCGGTCCCACTCCATGAGCAGGTGGGTGACGCGGCGGCGGGCGTTGAGCTCCGCAGAGGGCTGCGCTGGTGCCGGCGGTGCAGCGGCGGGCGCCACCTCGGGCACCGCGGCTGGCGGCGCGGCGGCGGCGGCTGACGACACCGCCGCGGCTGCTACCACGATGTTGCTGGCGCCCGGGGCGGCGTGGGGCGCGTGCGGCAGCTGGGGGCCAGGCCGCGGCGAGGAGCGGGGGGTGCCTCGGGCGGCAGGTGCCGCCGCGGCGGAGGCCGACGCGCGCGCAGTCGCCAGGCTGAGCATCTGCATGCTGATGCTCCGGTGGGTCGCTGCTCGGGGGTGCAGGCGCGAGAGGGGCGAGGCGGGGGGTGCCGGTTGATGGGAGGGAGACGATTGCGAGCTCCGCGGGGCGCTAGACGCTGCTGACAGGTAGATCCAGGGCTGGAAGTGTTGGAGCAGAAGGCAGGGGGCCGCCGCTCTTATGCAACCGCAGTGGACGCGTTGGCTCATGCGCCCTGCTGGCACTTGCCGCGCAGGTGCCCGAGCCGCATGAGCCCAGCTGGCTTCCCCCCGACGCGTCCGTGGTAGTGCATCAACCCCTGCCTGCAACATGCCACAGCTCTGCCCTCACCTCTGCTTACCCAGGGCGGCATCCGCCCCAGCCCGGGAGCTTGCGGCGCACGCTCCCGCCGACCGGCGCGCTCGCCTTGCGCCGCTGGTGCGCGGGTCGGCGGAGCACCGCTGGGCTTTGCCGGGCTGGCAGGGCAGTGCCAGGAGCCTGCAGTTGTTTGTAAGCAGCTGCGATGCACGCTGGTGCTGGGCATCTGTAACGCCAGGAGCGCTGCCTGCAAAGGCGGCCTCAATGGGGCATGGCAAGCTGGGGTGCTGCTGCAGGGGCTGCAGCCTGGCGAGTCTCACTCCAGAGCAAAGCCGGCAGTGGAGCGTTGGGTGCAGAGGTTCTCACAGGCACAAGGTATCCCCAGCAATGCTCTGCACACCTGGCAGTGCAGCAGGTCACCAGCCTGTGCAGCGGCAGTGCGTCAAGGACCGACACCGAGGCGGCCAGGGGCGGCGGCAGGGCGGCACCCGCGGCCGGGCCTGCACGCCATCCCAAACCATTCTCAGTCACACTGAAACTGCTACAAGGCAGGGATCCGGGCGATCGGCAGCCTGGGCTGGCCGCCCCAGCCCATGATGCTGCTGACGTGCCCGCCGGGAAGCCCCGGCCCCTCATCGGGCTTGCAAGCATGGCGTATTGGAGCTGGCGATCCTGCAAGTTTGCTTGGTGGTGCCAGGCAGCCCCGCAGCCCGCTCCCAGCCGCACCTGATAAGCCAAAACCGGCGCGCCTCGGCCCAGGGCCCCGAATTTGCGGCATAGACGGCGCTCGCACCCCTCCGAGCAGCTCGGCGCAGCCCCAGGAGCAGCAGCGGCTGGCAGCTATGTCGGGAGGGCGCCATATCACCAAGGCCAAGTGCCACTTCTTCAAGAATGACGACTTCGACCAGGTCCTGACCGAGCTGCCCGCCAAGGGCAGCGTGGCGAAGACCAAGAGTGAGCGGCAGGGCTCGGGGCAGCCCTAGCGGGCCTGCCAGGGCCCTCTGGCGCTCGCCAGGCATCGATGCAGGCCTCACAAATGGACAGGAATGCCCGCAGGCTGCAACGCCCCTGCGCGGCGCTGCTGCCGCCGCCGCTGCCCTGCCGCCGCCAGCTTGCTGGCCGCTGGCCTCTCGCTCGCCTGTCTTGCCGGCTGCTGTCTGATGCACCCCACGCCGCTGTCCCCCGCAGTCGCCATCACCGTGGGCCCGGCATGCCAGAAGGTGGAGCAGCTGGTGGCGCTGCTGGAGGCCGGCGTGACCTGCGCACGCATCGACCTCACGGTGCGCTTCTGGCCTGTCGTACCGCTCGCAGCTCAATCGCCTGCGCTGTGGTGGCCGAGTTTCTGCTTCCATTGGCGGGGCAGTGGACGCAGGCACAGCCCTTGCATTGCAGCATGAGCAGCAGTTGCTGCCGCTCCCGTTAGCTGCGTGCACACAGTGCCTCCCCTCTGCTAACATGCCAATCTGCTGCCTCACTGTGGCCCATATGTGCTGGTGCACACACCTACACCGCCATGCTCCCTGGCCCGCCGCAGTGGGCGCCCATTGAGTACCACCGCACCTCGCTGCTCAACCTGCAAGAGGCGATGCGGCGCACCAAGCGGCTGTGTGCCGTCATGCTCGACTGCCTGGGCCGCGAGCTCATGATCAAGCGCAAGTGAGCTGGAGCGGCTGGGACGATCTTGGCTGTTGCATGCAGGGCTGCTGTTTCCTGGCCTTGAGCGCTGGGAGTGACGTCACAGCCGGCAGACAGCAAGCGCTGGGGGTGTGCCAGGCAGGCGCAGGCCTGCGGGCCAGCTGCGTACTGCCATTATCAGGTGGATTGACAAGCCGAACGGTGCTTGCGCACAGATACGGCGTGGACGAGAACGGCTGGCCCGGCATCTTTGAGCAGCTGCGCCTCAAGAAGGGGCAGAAGGTGCGGGCGGGAGGGGTGGCATGAGGGAGCAGCAGGGGGGCATGCGATGCAGAGCGGCATCATGGAGCCGCAGCATGAGTCGCCGCAGTGCAGCATGGGCGGAGGAGGTTGCCAGGCTGCTTGCTGCTGCCTCCAGGCTATTGCAACCGACTGTATGGCAGCCCAACGCGGCAGGCAGCACAGCAATCTGCACAACGGCCTGCAGCGTTGCCTCCAAGAATCATTGCTGGCATGCCGCCTGCTGTGCAGCCGCACAGGCCGGGTGCTTGCACTCCCCAGCCGCGCCACCATCGTTTGCCGCTCACGCTGCTGCTGCTTGCCCGCTGCTGCTTGGCTTGCTCGGCAGGTGACCATCACCACGGACACCACCCAGGAGTGCACCTCCTCCCTGCTGCCCATCACCTACCCCAAGTTCCCCGCCATGTGCGAGGTACGTACGCGCTGCCTGCCCTGTCCTGCTGTTCTGTCCTGCTGCTGCTCTCATGCCGCTGGTGCGAGGTACGCACCGCTTGCCCTGCTGGTCCCATGCTGCTGCTCTCATGCCGCTGGTGCGAGGTGCGGTGCGCACCTGCTGTGCTGCTGTTGCGTGCTGCTGCTCTAACGCTGCAGCTGCGGTGGCGGCTGCGGTGCGTCAGCGCGGCCGGCATGCCCTGTGACTGCTGCTGCCGCGACTGGTGATGGCAGTTGGGTGATCCAAGCTCACCACGCTGACATTGTGTTGCTCTTGCCTTCCCTGCCTGCCTGCAGCGCGGCGACCAGATCTTCCTGGGCCGCTACCTGGTGACGGGCGCGGACGACTCATCCGTCTTCCTCACGGTGCGCTGGCCGCCTGGGGTGCAATGCACAACGAGAAGGGGGTTCGCCATGGTTGCATTATGAGCAGCAGGGGTTCGGGCGGGCAACGCAGTGGAGGGCCAGCCTGGCTGGCGGCATGTGGTGGTCGCCGCGCTTCAAGTCCTCGCGTTCTTGCTCGCCGCCTACCAGCCCTGCTAGTCATCCCCCTCAATTGCCTAACAAGTGCGTGTCTGCCTCTTGTGCAGGTTGAGGAGGTGACCCCCACCGAGGTGGTGTGCGTGGCTGCCTCGGACGCCGTGCTGGACGGCCTGCTCACCGTGTTCCACATCGAGCGCTCCGGCGGTGAGTGATTTCTAAATTCATCTTTAGAAAGGGTACAGGGATGAACTGCCCTGAATTTTGGGAGCAGAGAGTCAATAAGGGCTGCTGCTGCCGCCGCCGCCGCCGCCCACCGGTGTTGCTCAGGGTGAACACTGCGGCGGTGTGGGGCGGCACTTTTAGGCGCCCCTGTGCAAGCAGCGCACCCGCCCTCCTTGCCCGACATGCACACTTCTCGCCTGCCTCACCTGCCTCTGTTTGCGATTCACCCGCCCGCCGCAGAGAGCCTGAGCAAC
The DNA here is from genome assembly GCA_009928355.1 of Chlorella sp. CH2018. Taxonomy (NCBI): domain Eukaryota; kingdom Viridiplantae; phylum Chlorophyta; class Trebouxiophyceae; order Chlorellales; family Chlorellaceae; genus Chlorella; species Chlorella sp. CH2018. The sequence continues at coordinate 5,068 of VIYQ01003607.1, read as the reverse complement.
CTGCAGAACGACCTGCCCGCGCTGACCGACTTTGACAAGCAGGCCATCGCCACCCTCTGCAAGTGAGCCACGAGCAGCAACAGAGTGCTCAGAGCGAATGTTGTGCCTGCCCCCGCTGCACGCAAGCCTGTGGTGGAATGCCCGGCTGGGACGAGCGTTTGGCGGAACAGACGCACACCTGCTGCACCGACCCGCGACCCTTTTTGTTCATTGTTTTCCTGCTGAACCATTGGCTTGCCGTTCCAAACCCTGCAGCGAGTTTGAGGTGGACTTTGTGACCATCTCCTACTGCCGGTCGGCGGAGGACGTGTTTGAGGCGCGCGAGTTCCTGTCCGCCATTGGCCAGGAGCACACCAAGGTGAGGCCGGCAAGCCCACGCCCAGCTGCTGGCTCCGTTTGGGCTGCTCAGTCGCTTACAGGCCTCGGTAACAGCCAGCCTACCCTTGGGACTGCAAGGCCGTCACATACCAGCCGCTGCCGCTGTACACACCAGCCGCTGCTGCTGTGTTGCCCCTCATTTGCACCCACCCGCGCCACTGTCCTGCAATGCTCCCGCCAGGTCATCGCCAAGTGCGAGACGCGGCAGTCGCTGTTCAACTTCCGCGCCCTGGTGGACGCCTCCGACGCCATCATCATCTCCCGCGGCAACCTGGGCCTGGATGTGGTGCGCTGGGGCTGAGCTGCACACAGCCTGTGCTCTTGTGCTGCGGCGTAGCAAGTGGGCCTGGGTGGGTGGATGTGCTGCCTGCTGGGCTTTCCGATTGCCTTCATGTGGTGGCCTGTAGCCATTGCCGCCACGTGCAGCATCTCATGCCACCAGCTGTTGCTCTGTTCGCAACCCCTGCAGGTGCCCGAGAAGATGGCCATGATCCAGAAGGCCATGGTGTCCACCTGCGCCATCCTGGGCAAGCCCTCAATCATCACCCGCGTTGTGGACACCATGATCCGCACACCCCGCCCCACCCGGTGAGCTGGGCCACTTCCGGCTGCGCACCGTCAGCTGGACGCCCTGCACGCGTGCGCGCCCTGCAAGTTTGCGCGTGTGTTGCATCCACCCCCGTTATGGGAAAACTGTTTTCGCCTGCAGTGCCGAGGCCACCGACATTGCCAACGCGGTGCTGGACGGCGTGGATGCCATCATGCTCGGCGCTGAGACGTACCGCGGCAACTACGCCCTGGAGACCGTCAAGACGGGTGAGGAAAAGGAGCGAGCATGCTGCCAATTGGGGGTTGGCTTTGCGGGCAGCAGCCGCTAGCTGTGCCGCGGTTGCTGCCTTTCTGCTCTTCACTGCCACGTCTCGCTGCCCGCCCTGCCTGGTGCTGACTTGCCTTCATGCCTCCCTTGCTTCCCCTGCGCAGTCATTGACATCTGCCGCGCGGCTGAGGAGGTGTTTGACCACTCCAACCACTTTGAGCACCTGGCCTCGGTGCGTGCTGCACTGCACTCAAAGTCTCGGGTGCACGTCGGCTGGGCCGCAGCTTGGGCGCACCGTTGATGGCCAGCTGCACCAGCCGCACGTAGCCAACCTGCCTTGTGCGGCCTGTGTATCAACTGCTCCCCGTTTGTCCCTCCCTCTCTCCCAACCCAACAGGAGTCGGAGTACTTCCTGGGCAGCGACGAGGACCCGGAGCTGCCGCGGCACAAGGCGGAGCGGCGGCTGGGCCGCACCATCAGCCACGCTTCGCTGGGCTCCGACCATGGAGGCATGGCTAGCATGCACTCCATGGCCATGCTGCCGCGGTGAGGGGGGAGGGAGGTGACGCACAGCCTGTCTTGCTGATCGTACTGGTTGGGCTCCGGCCAGGGCGACATGGCCAGCATGCACCGCATGTGCACTCCATGGCCATGCTGCCTCGGTGAGGGGGGAGGCCATGCAAGCGTTTGTCGCTAGCTACTGGTTGGGCTCTGTTCACGGCGCCACACCACTATTGCTGGCACCAGCATTCTCACCTCACTTGCTCTGATCGCGGTAGCATGAAGCGGCAGCCTGCCGCCGTGCTGCCAACTGCCCAGCTGGGGAACATGCATGACTGCTCACTCCACACCCTTTCACCTCCTTTTCCTGTTGTCACAGCGTGAACAGCAACATGGGCGCCCAGCTGACCTACACCGCCAAGCTGGAGAGCGTGGCAGCCAGCGCTGTCAAGTCGGCCGACAAGGTCGGCGCCGCGCTCATGGTGGTGGTGACGCACACCGGTGAGCGGGGAGCAGGGGGGTGGTGCAGCTCTGTATGTGGACATGTTGAAGTGCGTGATGCGCAGTGCGCTTAGCGCAGCATCACAGGCAGGAATGCACAGCCAGTTTGTTGGCCTACAAGTCTTTCACCCTTTCACCACATGACTGCCTGCAAGGCTCACCCCATGGCTGCCTCCCCTCTCCTCGCCCTGCCTGCAGGCATGACCGCCGCCATGGTTGCCAAGTACCGTCCCGCCATGCCCATCATGACCCTGGTGCGCGCCCTGCATGCTGTGCCGTGCTGCTGTGCTGCCGTGCACGTGACCACTGTACATGCTGCTGTTGCCTGTTGCGAGTGCTGCCGCTGCCTGCTGCTGCCCGTGCATTGTGCATGCTGAGGTGTGGGGCTTGGCAGGCTGATGGGCGGCTTCTCCCTCATCGCGCAGCAAGGCAGCAGTCCACCCCCTCCAACCGTCTGCCTGCCCCCTCCCCTATCTTTCTCACCACAGGTGGTGCCCTACCTGAAGCGCGATGGCCTCAAGTGGAAGCTGGAGGGCCGGCACGCCGCGCGCCAGGCCCTGCTCACCTCCGGCCTGCTGCCCACGCTGGCCGCCCCCACGCCCTCTGGTGAGCAGCTGGGAGTCGCATAGCTGGCTTAGACTTACACACAAACCCTGCACACGTACTTCTGAGGAAGTGCCCCTTGCTGTATGTGCTGTGGCCAGAGCCTGCCTGGGCATGACATGTTACACCCGGCATGCTGCTGCGCGCGTCACATGACCAGGCAGCTCACGCACCCGTGCTGCCGCGCTCCCGTGTGCGCCGCAGCGGGCGAGGGCCTGATTGAGGAGGCTGTGCAGCTGGCGCTGTCCAACGGATGGGTCAAGCCGCTGGACCACGTGGTGGTGCTCAGCCGCAGCCAGATGGACGAGTTCATGGTCAAGGTGGGTGGGAGGGACATGAGGGGTCAAGTGGGGGGCGATTATTTAGACCCTAAGTAATCGGCCTGCTGAGGCACTGCTGGCATGTTTCACATTTGATGGGGTTTGCAGTTGGTGGGCGGGTGCATGGTCACGGTGGGTGGAAGCCTGCTGTGGACCTGTGGGCCGAGCGTTTGCCCATGACCAGCGGCCATGAATGGGTTGGCTTGGATGCCGTGGAGGGCGTCCCTCGCTGGGCCGTGGGTGGTGCCCCTCACGCGCTGCCTGCTCATTCTTTCCCTTTGTGGCCCACCACCCCACCTCTCCACCCCACCCCAACTCCCAGATTGTGAGCGTGGACGAGCACGGCCTGGGCATCAAGCGCATCCGCCCCAAGTCACTGCTGGACATGCTCAAGGTGCGATTGATCAGCCTGGTGCCTTTGTGTGATGTGTAGCTGATTGCTCGGCCCGCGGCACCGCTTGCATGGTGTGTAGCTGATTGCTGGGGCTACGAGTCAGGCAGCGGGCACGCGCTGCTGCTGCTGCTGTCACTCTGCTGGCCTCTCAAATGTCATCCTGGGGTGACGGCAAGCCGCCCGGCGACCGCCGCCCCTGCTCGCTCATCCCTCTGCTCGCCCTGCTCCCTCCATCCCCGCAGGCTGCCGGCCACTGCATCCCTGAGGAGGACGACGAGCCGGCCCCGCCGCGCGCGCTGCGCCGCCCCTCCGCCGTCCTGCAGGGCCGGCGCAACGAGGGCATCATCATGACGTCCGCCGGCCTGGCCAGCGGCGGCGGCGCGCCCGCCGCAAACGGCACCGCCCACTGACTCGCGGCGAGCGCCCCGGCCCCAAGTGCTGCTGCCCCTGCTGCCGCTGCTGCTGCTCCTGCTTCCGCCGCTGCTGCGGCAGCATCCGCGGCCCACGCGGCTGCCCAGCCGCCTGCAGCAGCAGCAGCGCGCGCCCCGCCTGCTGCCCCAGCTGCGGCTGCGCCCAGTGGGGCGGCCGCTGCAGCTGCCACGCCGGCACCACAGCCCGCACCGCCTGCGCCGCGTCAGGCTGCTGCATCCGGTGCAGCAGCTGAGGGTGCAGGCGGCGCCAAGCAGAAGCGCGGCATTTGGCGCAAGCTGGGCCGGGCGCTCGGCTCCGACTGAAGAAGAACCCAAAGCCATATTCCTGCTCTGCGTTGCACTGCCTACCACTGCCCGGCTGGCGCCGGCGTTGAATGCTGAGCGCTGGCCAGGCCCGGGAGGCGCACACCTGCTATTGGTTTATTCTGCTGCGCTGGGTCTTTTGCACGATCCCCTGCTTTGGTGCTCATGCCCCTCTCGCACTGTGCCTGCTGCGGCAGCCCGCCCCCCAAGGCTCCCGCCCATTTCGTTTGCAATGCACTCGTGCCCTGCCTTTGTACCATGCCCAGCCTACGGGTGCTTGCTTCGCCACCTGAGGCCAGCACACCTGTGTTCCTCTCCGCAGCTGATGCCTTTTCCCTCCCACCCCTCCGCGTTCCCTGCTGCCACCCCATCTGCAATGCGGCACCGCAAACATCCCGTTCCAGAGCCCCCTCGTGTAACTGAGCGCTAGTGGCAGGCCATGTGGGAAGGCGTGCTGCTCACTGTGGCGTCAGGCATTGGGTGCTTTCACACGTGGAGCACATGGAAAGAATTGCTGTGTGGCAGCGGAGTGCAGCTGCACGTGGGCGACATGCACTCAGATAGTGGGAGGGAGCGACAAACGCCGGGCGAAGAGAGGTGAAGTTAGGGAGGAAATGAAGTGTCGCAAAAACAGGGCTTCAAGAATACCAGAAGGCAGCACTCGTTTACAGATATTTCAGAAGAAGCAACTGGCAAAAATGTTCTGATGTGGTGCTGGCACCTCTAGGGGCACTGCACCACCCGGAGCAGCTGGCATCATCGCTCCCCCTCCGTCTCCTCCAGGCTGCACAGGAACTGGTGCCCCGGCCGGCCTGGCTGC
>VIYQ01003604.1:0-14437 GCA_009928355.1 Chlorella sp. CH2018 | reverse complement strand
CGGTTTGCGTCGTTTCATTAGCTCATTCCACATTCATGGCGGTTCCACCCGCCCCGCATCCCAGTCCGACAGGGCTGACTATGTGCGGTGACTGTAACACAGCGCCCCGCGGTGGTTAGCAGGGCGGCGGCGCAGCAGGGTGGGCGCCGCAGGTGGCGGTGCGTGTGGGCGGACGAGCTGGTGCCGCTGCCGCTGCCGCTGCCGTTGCTGCACGCCGTCGCGACCGCCGCAGTGCCGCTGGTGCTGTGGCTGTCATGAGGGTGAGGGGGCGGGGCGGTATCAGCCTGCCGCTGCTGCTGCTGCCTTCGCTGCTGCTGTCGACGTGGCTGCCCACTCGGCTATGTGACTACCCGTGGGTGGGGAGGCTGTCGCTGCCGCTGTTGCTGCTGGCCCCCAGAGCGGCATAGAACTGCAGCGCCCCCTCCAGGCTGAGCCTCTCGGCCTCCTCGCAGATGAACTTCTGCCGAAATGTCTCCCCCCAGCTGTGCATGGCTGCCACGTCTGCTGTCGCCTGTGCCGGTGCCTTCGTGCGCTCGCCACCGCATGAGACGGCTGGTGCTCTTCCTGCTGCCGACAGCGGTGCCGCCACTGCTGAATCCAACACTGCTGCCCTTGATGGTTGTTGCCTGGCATGTGCTGGTTAAGAACCAGCCGCAGCGGTGAGTCAGATCTCTTCCTCTTCTTCCCTCGGCTTAACGCGATTGCACACGCTTATGCTGTTACAACTCTGCCATTACGCGACCTGCTGTGACGGGCACCCACATGCAAAATGACGAGTCATCAAGAAGTGCAGCTCAAGGTTGGCGCCGCAAAAAGTCAGCCAACATGCGCATGGACCGCTGCATTGCTCGCCGCGCTTCTACCACACTCATGCTGCTGCCAAGTGCGGTGCCATTGGCAGGCAATAATTGGACGGCAGCCTGTTGCAGGACCGGCTGCCAGTCCCACTGCAACAACATTGCCGCCAAAGACTCGGCAGACAATAAGCCGCTGCCGAGAACTGCTGCTTTGGCTCCCGGCAGCCACGACTCCAACAACCTGCTGGCTGCCGCCGAACACGCATCAGCCGACAACATGGCGGAGCTGCCAGCCTGCCCTTGCTGGCGCTTCTGCTCTGCGATAGCCAATGCAGCTGCCAGCAAAGCCGTGTCGCTCATTAGGCTGACTACCTGCAGTGGTGACAGGCCAGCGACGATGTTACATAGACCGTTTGGACAGCAGCAAAAGTTTGGACAGCAGCAAACCTGCAACACAGAGGCCCTTGCCTAACATGACGCCAAGCCCAACCAGTGTGCCACCGCACCTTAGGCAAAGAGGAGCAAGCTGCTGAGAGTGACAACAGCGCCAACAACAGCCCTTGCATGATGGCTGGCCCTTGTTGTGCCGCAAAACCTAGGAGCGCGCCGTGCAGCGGGCTGTCTGGGTCCAAAATCAAGGTGAGGACGCCAGAGAGTGTGGCCACAGCTTGCAAGGCAGTGTCCCGATGGTTGCAACCCGTGTTGCTGGCAGCCAAGGGGAGGCCCCAGTGGAGCACAGCTTCGATGGCAGCGGGAGCCGGAATCGACTGCCATTGGCGTGCCTGCCGCACGCAGCAGCCCACCACCGACAGCAGGGCCTGCGCTGCCTCAGGGTCAGCGTCCCCGCCTCGAACAGCGGCCAACTGGCAGGCGGGTGGCTGTGCCAAGATGGTTGCAACCGTGGCCAGCAAGGGCTGTTGGCAGCCATCTGATGCGCCATACAGCTCCAACGCCTGGATGAGTGGCCGGCTGAGTGCAAGTGCCCCTGTGAGGGAGGAGGACACCAGGCGTTGCAAGTTACAGCCATATGCGTCGACAAGGGCCCTCCGCAGCAGCGGCGGGGCGGCGCGCAGCGGCGTGCCGGGGGCTGCTGGCCTGTGCCCCCCCATGTCCTGGCCACCTCTGCTCCCTTGCATGGTGCAAGGCTGGCAGGCAGGCATGGGCAATGCAGCAGGGCAGGGTTGGGCAGGTGGGCAAGGTGCACTTTCTGCCGCGGCGGCGGGGCGGCAGGCACCCAGAGGTATGCCGCAGATCACCTAGCGTGACTCATCAACAGCCAGCCAAGGCAGCGCAGTGCACCTGGACGGCAGGCCGCACCTGGCAGGAAAAAGGTGGCGGCGGCCGTGTCGGCAAGTGAAAGCAACACCTGCTGTGCAGCTTCTGGATTGAGCACCATGGCGGAGCAGAGGCACTGGCTCAGCTCCTGGTACAGCTCCCGCCGCACAGGTGCGGCGCTATTTGGCAGGCGCCCCAGCCAGCCGCAGACCTCGGCCAGCTGCGGCCAGCATGTCAGGAGGGCAGCCACAGCAGCAGCTGCCACGCCACGAGCCACAACTTCATTTGCTGCGCAGCTGCCCCTTTCTGCTGCTGAGAGGGCGATGCTGGTAGCTGTTGCGCCGCTGTTGCTGGAGTTGGCCATGCCATCATACCAGGCGTAAGATTCAAGCCCGTTGAGCAGCGCTTGGAGCTGCCGCAGCGCCGCATGCAGGCGCCACGTCGCGGCTCGCACCGCTGCAAGCTGCGCTGGCGCTGGCGCTGCCATCACGCTGTGCACCTCTTGCAGAGACGCTGCCATGGGCTGGAACACCGCGGCGTGCACCGCGGCCTCTGCCTGCCCCCGTAACTGCAGGTCGCCCGGCGGCACGCCATGCAGGGCATGAACCAGCCCTGCCACCACCTGGCTGTGCGCCTCTTGGTACTGCTGGTGCCGTGCTGGCTCCTGCAGCAGCACCACGCTGCGCTGCAGGCTGCCCAGAAGCTCGGCGGAGGTGGGCAAGCTTGCGGCAGCAGCAGCACTGCACGCGAGAACGAGCGGGGGTGCGTGAAAGGCGATGGAAATGTATGAAAGCATCCTCACTGCTCGGCAGCAAGCGGCCATCGCACAGCCCCCACCCAGGCCGCCCTGGGCACCTACCTGCACAGCACACGCAAAGCATTGGCTGCCCGCTCAATCACATCGTCAGTGCTGCCCGCTCCCACATCAGCAGTCCTAGAACAGTTCGACAGCGCGCACAGCGCCTGCCCGAGCACCAGTTGCTGCATGTCCTGCAGGGAACAGGCAAGATTGGAGACCGCATGTGCCAATCTGTGGTTACCGCATGCTGCCGCCGACCGCATGTGAAGCTGGGTACTTGCATCCTGGACCTCTAGCGGCTGGCCATGCATGCCTTCCAGCCCTGTGCGGGCCCACCAAGCCTTGGTCCCCACCTGCTGATGTTGGGTTTGCAGCAGCGGCATGACCAGGGCCCCAACCTGGCACCAGCAGCCGAGCAGGTCGGCGTGCAAGATGGTGAGCAGCAGTCCAGCAGGGCTGCCAGCGCAGGCCGCCTCAGGCGCCATGCCAAACAAGCGCATTAGACCTGCAACCAGGGAAGTCGCAAGTAGTTGAGCATGTAAGCAGTTGAACAGCAGCAACACCACCAGCATCACCAGCAGACCGCCCCTGCTACACATGCATACATCAGTGCCACCATCAGTACAGCCAGCCGCACCACGCTGCTTCGCACCTAGTAGCCATGCCGGCAGCGGCTCTCCAGCTACCCTATTGATGCAGCAAGTCTCCAGCAGCCCGCTCATGCCGGTCAACAAGTACAGGCTGGAGTCTAGTGCTGCTTGGGTTGCAGGCGACTGGACGCCCCAGCGCTCCGCAGCTGCCTGGACGTGCGCCAGCAGCTGCTGCACCGCTGCATCTGCCCCCAGGAGCTCCGCAAGACCTTCGACAACAGGAGCTGCCGGGGGACGGGAGAGCGGTGAAGTCCACGGCAACATCAGCAGCCACACATGCACTGGGAAGCCTACACTGGCACTACCGGCAATCAGTCCAACCTGCTGGTGAAGCCTACAGGCATGCATCAAGCAGCCACACAACAGACACATGGCTGCCCATAATGTGGCTGCCCACAGTGCCCACCTGTCTCCCGGCGCAGGGCATCAGGAACGCCCTCAGGGCTGCGCAACCCACGCTGCACAAGCTCGCTGGCTGGCCGTTCAGCATGTTGCACGGCAAAAGCTGCTGGGAAGGGCTCCAGCTGCACCAATAGCACTTGCAGGGCAGCAGCAGCAAAGGCGTGCCGGCCATGCTGGCCCAACACCCTGCAAGCAGTCGACACCGCAAGGAAAGGCAGGAGTTGAGCGCCTCATTGCATGCTGCTGGGTGGTCAGCAAGCGGGTGACATTGAGCCACATTGCGCACTTGCGCACTCCCACCGAGTCTGGCACATCCCACAACCAACCTGGTTGCCTGCTCGCTGCCATCAGCCGCAGCCCCTGGAGTGCCGGGGCTGCGATGGTGCAAGAGGAGGTGCTCCAGCAGGTCGCCAAGGGCCGTCATGGCAGGCAAAGCCGCTCCACCGCCATCGCTGCCAGCCCTTTGCGGCAGCGCCAGCAGTTGCAGCAGGCCCTGCAATCTTGAATGGCAGGCATGAAAATTTGGGATTGAAAAGGGTGCATGTGAACTGGACTCCCAATCAGGCAAACCAGCCGTGTGGCAGGGGCGGCAGCGATGACTTGCGAGAGGAGTGCAGGCCCGCAACCCGCACCCCCCGCAACCCCGTGTGCCCAGTCGAAACTCATGCCTGCCGCCCCACCTCACCTGGCGCAGTGCCTCGCCGTCTGGCCCCTCGGCGCCACACAGCGCACAGTGTGTGCTGCAAAACATCTCAAAAACATGTGAGAGCTCCGCAGCTTCGTCCTCGGCGCCGCTGCTGCTGAGGGCAGCTGCACGCTGCGGCAGCGCTGCCACCAGCTGGGCCAACAGTGGTTGCAGGGCCTCGGTGGCGTGCTCTATGATTTCAGAGACCGCGTCCACTGCTGCCGGCAAGCACAGCGTGTGGTATGGCAGGCCGTGCCTTAAGTCGGGCACAAAGAGCAGCTCTCCCGCCACACTGGCAAAGTAGCCGGCCTGCTGGTGGTCCAAGTGCTGCAGGCACCCCAGTCTTGTCCAGGCTGTGAAGCAGCGCAGCACCGTCAGCACCAGTTGCAGCAGCTCTGGCTGCGCCACTGCCATTGCTGCCACCGCCTGCGGGCCAGGTGGCGCCTCTGGGCTGCCCGCCGCTGCTGTCGCTGCGCTGCAGGCGTCAGCGAGCAGCGAACGCAGGAAGGAAACCACCTGCAGGGCAGAGAAGGCAGGGTTGCAAAGCAGGTACGCTGGGCATGCATGCACATGGTCTCCAGTCAGGCTGGCCCGGCTTGCAACATCCCAGGCACGCACACGTGCCGCATGTTTCGCCGACCGCTGGCACCAGGGGCAACACGCACCTCTGTGCTCCATTCATGCGCGCGTTCTTTGAGCGCCCATGCCACCTCAGCAGAGGCAGACTGCAGGTTGCAAGCACGAGCAGATGCGACACACTCAGATCAGTCACCTCCCGTCAACACGCCATCCAAACGTTTGCGCCAAATGCCAGCCACCATCTGCCTGCCCAGGCGCCCCACCTGCGCGGCCGCCACTGCATCTTCAAACTCTTGCGGCAGCAATGTAAGCAACTCCAGCATGCAGGCCGCATTCAGGCGCGGCCCTGCAGGGCACGTGGTGCCGCGGGAGGCGCAAGGAGGCGGGAGGGCATGTTGGATAGGGACCATGTGGGGGCTGGTTAGGCAATGCAGTTGAGCAGAGCATTTCAAAGACAGTAGCAGAGGTGTGTCAAGCTGCCCATTTGCTCACCTAGACCGTCCAGTGGGCGGCCCCAGTTGGCGCAGTGGATGGCGAGGTTGGCGAGGGCGGCACACATGGCACGCTGCGCCACGCCAGGCTCGCTCTCTACCACCAGGGTGGTCAGTGCCTCTGCCAGCTCCAGCTGCCGCTCCATGGGCTGCAGCTGCGCCAGCTGCCGCTTGCACTTCCATGCCAGCAGCGCGGCGGCTTGCAGCCGCACCTCTGGCGGCACGGCCGGGCCGGCGTGCAGCACATCCACTGCCACCCCCCAGGCAGCGGGCTCGCGCCGGAGCGCCGTCAGCCAGCTGTCTGCCTGCGCACGCAGGGCCGGTTCGGTGGCAGGCGAGGCCAGCAGCATCGCGCACCGCGCAAAGTCTTGCATTTTGCTGCGGTGGTGGCAGCGGCGGCGGCGATGGCTGTGGCGGCGGCGAGGTGCAGCGCTGGGCGCGTGCGGCTACCTGCCGCCTGATACCGCTTGCTGAGTGGTCGAGCACGGACTGAGCAGCGGCGGGAGGGCCAATGCCTGTTGCGGGACAAAGTTGGGAAAGCAAGCGAGCGTTTGGAGGGTTGCAGGCCCGCCGCTCTGTTGCGGATGCTTCCGATCCCTGGTGGGCAGGGTGGCAGCGCTGCCCATCACCCGTGAGGGTCACGCTCCTGCTCCGCGTGAAGTTGCATTGCCTGGACCGGCGCAGTTTGCTGCTCGCTAGCTGTTTGCGGCTCACGGATCGCAACACCAGAATTGGTTGCAAAGCAGCAGCGCCGCCCTGGCCTGGACCAGCGCAAGCGCCAAGCGCGAGCGCTGCTCGGGGCAGGCGGAGCGCTCAGGACGCTCGTCCAGAACCCAGGTCGGATGCGAAATGCATCGCTGATTGCGCTGGATCGGTTCAGCCGCCCTACACCCGCCGCCGCCGCCGCCGCCGCCGCCGCCGCCTGCGCTGCTTACACCCGCACACACACTGCTCCTCTTGCACCACATCACACCGCCGCGTTTGCTGCCACACGAGCCGCAGGCTGGGGATCGACATGGTGCCCACGCATCCACTGCTTATCTTGTATGGCAGCCAAACGGGCAATGCACAGGTGCGGTGTTGCTCTGGCTGGACCATGTCCTCCCTGCTGCCAGTGCTGCCCTCAGATGCCGGCCGCTTCCCAGCTGCCTCCGTCGTGCTGTCTGCTCTGCACACAGGACGTGGCGGAGCGGGTTGCACGTGAGGCGGCGCGGCGGCACTTTGCGCCCCGCGTGCTGCCCGCAGATGCGTACCTGCCCACGGTGGCGCGCCTGCCGGGGGAGCCGGCTCTGGTGTGGGTCGCCAGCACCACGGGCCAGGGCGACCCACCCGACAACATGCGCCAGCTGTGGCGCTTCCTGCTGCGCAAGTCCCTGGCACCCGGCTCGCTGGGCGGTCTGCGGGCCGCCGTGTTTGGCCTGGGCGACGCTGGGTGGGTACTTCAGGCCACTTGTGATGAGACAGAAGCCGCACCTGGTGCTAGCCTACTGTGCTGTCATTGGGTGACACGTGCTGGCTGCCGCAGGTATCCCAAGTTCAATATCACCGCCAAGAAGCTGTTCCGGCGGCTGGAGGCGCTGGGGGCCCACATGCTGCTACCTGTGAGGCAACGCCTGTGATGCCAAGCCAACTTGCGACACCGCCGCCCTTCCCCTGTCTTGTTGCGCCTGTCCAGTTGCCTCCCACTCACCTGACCCCTTCCTGCCCTCCCCGACCTCCTGCTACAGGTGGGCTTGGGCGACGACCAGCACCGCAGCGGGTACGAAGCTGCGCTGGACCCTTGGCTCGCGCAGCTATGGCCGGCGCTGCGTGCAGCCTTCCCCTTGCCGGCTGGCCTCAGCGAGCCCGCCCCCACAGACACTGCCACCGAGCTTGTCTGCAAGTACCGGGTGGTGTGGGTGAGCGACGAGGAGGCGGCGGCAGCCCAGAGGGCAGCGGTACAGGCCAACGTGGCAGCAGACGGCAGCAGCTGCGCTTGGGCCGCTCATGCGGAAGCGCTGTCTGCTGCTGCGCAGTTCGACAGGGTGGAGGCAGCTGCAAGCAGGCTGCCACATGTGCTGCAGCAGCAGAGTTCAGAGGGACAGCCGAGTGCACGGGCGGCAGGCGACCCAGCAACCACGGCAGGCCACAGCGCATGCAGCGGCGCGGGTGCGGCGGGCTATGGGCCGCACCGCCCCTACTGGGCGCGCCTGGCAGCCAACGAGCGCATCACAGCCCCAACCCACTTCCAGGATGTGAGCCAATCAGGGAGGAGTGGGCACACCCCTACTTTGCTGCCTGTTTCGGCAGCTGGCCTGCAAAGCAGCGGTCTTGCAGTGAATAAGTGCTGCCACCGTTGATGCTATCAGCGATTGGCTGCACAGGACTGCTGTTGAGGGCCGCAGGGCCCCACCTCTGCCACCTTCCTGGCCCCCGCCCTGAAGGTGCGCCTGCTGGACATCGACCTGGGCCAGTCCGGCATCACTTACGAGCCCGGCGACGTGCTGGCCATGGTGCCACAGCAGACAACAGCGGCGGTGGAGGCGCTGTGCCGCCGCTGCGGCTGGGACCCACATTCGTGGGTGCGGGTGGAGCCTGTGCTCACGCCAGCAGCAGTGGCCGCAGTGGATGCGGGAGCAGCTGCAGCAGAGGAGGCCAGCTGCAGTAGCGCAGCGGCAGGCACCTGCAGCTGCACAGTGCGGCTGGGTGCTCTGGTTGCCGGAGCGCTGGACATCAATGGCGCTTCGCCGCGCCGCTTCTTCTTTCAGGCTAGTAGATGGATTCCGTGGGCGGCATGTCGGCTGGTGCAGGTGCAGTGTGGGTTGGTGGAGGCCCTGCAGCGGATTGCAGCAGCTGCTGCAGACCTCGTTGTTCCACCTCCCTTCATTGCCTGCAGGTGCTGCACCAGTTTGTGCGGGGCAGCGAGCTGGAGGAGGAGCGGCTGGCCTACTTCTCGTTGCCGGAGGGCCGGGATGACCTGTACGAGTACAACCAGCGTGAGGGTGCGGCAGTGAGGCCAGCCACGCATGGTGCTGCAGCAGCATGGATGCCGTGAAGCTGAAAGTCTGGGCTACCCGTTGGTTGCAAAGCAGGATATCGGCATGCCCTTTTCCCTCCGCGACTGTTGCTGTGCAGGCCGCACGGTGCTGGAGGTGCTGGGTGACTTCAAGTCGGTGCAGCTGCCGCTGGAGTGGCTGCTGCAGGTGTGCCTGCTGCTGTACTGCCTCCTAGCATGGGCAGGCAGGTGACTAAGAGTGCCGGAGCAGCAGTACAGCTAACTGCATGCTTCGTGAGCAGGCAGGCAACGGAATGCAGGCTGTCTGTGTTTTATACGTTCACGCGTTTCACTTGAACCCAACCTGCCGGCCATCCCACCCAGGCGTGCCCCCGACTGAAGCCGCGATACTTCAGCATCGCCTCCAGCCTGGCGGCACACCCCTGCAGCGCCCAACTGGCAGTCGCCATTGTGGAGTGGAGCACACCCTTCAAGCGGCGACGGCGCGGCGTGTGCACCTCGTGGCTGGCGGCGCTGGACCCGCAGGCAAAGGTGGGCTGTGTGGGGATGCTGCTGTGTCGAGCACCGAGTGCATCCAGCCCACGGTAGGCGTATCGTCTGCACTCGACTCGCTGCCGGCCATGCCAAACTGCAGGGTGGCGTGCGGCTGCCGGTTTGGGTGGAGCGCGGTGCGCTGCGCCTGCCGCCCAGCCCCCACACACCGCTGCTCATGGTGGGGCCCGGCACCGGCGTGGCGCCCTTCCGCTCGTTCCTGCAGCACCGGCAGGCAGCGCTGTTGGGTGAGCTGCCCTGCCCTGCCCTGCCCTGGAGGGCTGGGGAGAAGGCCACACAGGTTTCGCAAGCTGGGCGCTGCCACATTTGCTGCCACACCTGGATTGTGCTGCTTCATGAATGGGTGCAGCCACCTTGCGCCAGACCTCTGCCATTGCCACACCCTCCTCCTGCCCCTGCAGGCGAGGGTCCCCGCCCCGCACCTTGCACCCTGTTCTTTGGCTGCCGCAACGAGGCTGGCGACTTTTATTTTCGGGAGGAGTGGGAGGCAATGCAGGCGCAGGGCGTGCTGGCGCCACCCCCTGGCGGCCTGGTGACCGCCTTCAGCCGCGATGGCCCTGCCAAGGTGTATGTGCAACACCGCATTTGCGAGCATGCGGCAGAGGTGTGGGCTGCGCTGCAGGCAGGTGCGAACGTGTACGTGGCGGGCAGCGCCGACAAGATGCCAGCGGCGGTGGCGGCAGCCATTGAGGAGGCGGTGGCACAGCAGGGCGGGCTGGCGCGGGATGAGGCGGCGGCCTACGTGCGGCGCCTGGAGCTGGGCGGGCGGTACCAAGTGGAGGCGTGGAGCTGATGCATGCGGGATGATGCACGATGCATGTGGCTGCCGTGCCAACTTTTCCTCCTACACACTGTTTGGTTTCCTTTCATTGCCCTGTCTGGCACTGCCAAGCATGTAGCGTTGCGCCATCCCCTGGAATGGCGCTAGAGTTAAGCATGCGCACAGCTTACAGGTGTGGCAGTGGAGCATTCGGGGGTTTATGGGCAAGAGCAGCACACGAAAAAGCGGGAGTGGCAAACAAATTGGGGGGTCACAGTTCTGGCGCAAATGGGCGCCAACGGCAGGGCAGGTCTGTCATGGCCCGGTCTGGGCCGGTCAGTCAGCGTGAAGGACATGGTAGGGGCGGGGGGCAGGTAGTTAACGATGCGGTGATCGGGATATGTTCGGCAGATTAGGCGGCATGCAGGTACGAGTCGCTATTGCTGGGTGGCGTTGGCGAGGCGGCATGGGGAGAGGCATGAAACAGTAGGCAGGCATGGGCGGGAAGCTGTACAGAGCTGGGGAGGCGCAATGTGCACCGTCTGGTTTGAAACTCAAAATTTTGTTGGGGAGTGGATGGCGGAGTGGGGTGCTGGGCAGGCGACCTCACCACGCCAGGCGCCGCTTGCTGGGCAGGCCCGGCGAGCCTTGCTGCTGCTGCGCCTGCGGTTGCGCGTTTGGCACCTGGAGCGGCGGCCGCTTGCCGGGGGATGCTTGCATCGTGGCAGCCAGGGTGGTTGGTTGTGATGCCTGCAGAGGGGCATGGAGGCGCGTTGCGTTGGTGCGGGGCGCAGCGCGCCGATCACGGCTGCCGCAGCAGCCACACGACAATTTGTGCTGGCGCGAAGGCCGAGCGGCGCGGAGGTCAACGCGGCTGGGCGGTCGCGCCCTCACCTTGGCAACGCCGTCCGCCGCGGGCTTGTCGGGGAGCGCAATCATGCTGAAACAGGCTGCAATATTGCTGGACAAGGGAACAGGGCGAGCAGGGGGTGCGCAAGGCTGGCCCAACCACCCGGCGCCGCTGCGCGTGCCCTGCCGCCGCGCATGGGCAGCTTGACCGGCCTTTGCTTCCCATCGCTTGCCATCAGTGCTCCTGCCACTGCGATGCGTCGTCTGAGGCCGTCATCAGCGCGACTGGCATGCTGCTCGTAACGGAGCAGGTGCGTCAAGCGCCTGGCGCTCTGCTGGCAGCTGCCAGCTCCCCGGAGGGCCATCTCCTGGTAGCATGTGACACAAGCGTGGCCGCCTGGGCCGCCCAGACGGCGCCAGCGGCCAGCGGCGGCGACGGCGCTGTGCTGCACCGCGTGTGGCAGCAGCCAGTGGGCAGCGGCCGCGTACTGTTTGCCGCACCCCTGTCCACCACTGCCTACCTGCTGATCACTATCAGTGGCAGGCCCGGCATAGTGCATGCCGCGGTGGTGCAGGTGCAGCCCACTTGCCAGCACGTTAGCACTGCCGTGGACCTGGCATGCGGGGAGGGCCATGAGCAGCCCCGCCAACGGCCAGCATTTAGCAGCCTGGCGCCCTGCGGCGCCGGCACCTTTGTGCTGACGGCGGCCCTGTGGCAAGCGACGGTGCACGTGCTGCATGTTCAGCGGGATCCAGGCGGCGCCTGGTGCCTGGCCGCCACCCCCTCCCCGCTGGGCAAACTACTTACCGCAGAGCCAGGTGCGATATCTTGTATCTGCAATCTGTCTCGTGTGCATGAAAGAAGAAAGAGTTGTGCAGCGGCGGCTTGTGAGCCAGGTGGGCCATGGGCCAGACAGGGAGGGGACAGACTCGAAAGGCTGGGGGAGGGGCTGTGGTGCCAGTCACCTTGGCAGCAGACCGCCGCTGGTGACGTGCTTGCTGCTGGGCAGCTGGTCGCCTCCTGCAGCAGCCCTCCCTTAACACCACTGTCCCGCCCAGCCCGGTGCAGGCTCGGTGCTGGAGGTGCACTCGGTGTCTTTGGGGCCCGCCAGCGCACAGTTTGCGCCTGCTGGCCCCAAGCTGCAGGCCGTCCTGCTCTACTCCTCGCGCCGGCTGGGCAGCGGCGGGCTGGCGGCTGTGCGGCATGTGGCCTGCCTGGAGCTGCAGGCTGGGAATGGGGCGCTGCACTGCTGCTGCTGGTTCTTGAGGTGGGTGGGCTTGGGCAGCTGCCGGGCATGACAGCCATGCTGGGCTCATGGCAAATGAAGAGCAGTGAGGGGCACGGAAGCTCATTGTACACCGTGCCCCACTCGTCCCGATCCCACCTCGATGCTGCAGAAACGTGTGCCCAACCACCAGCCTGGTGGCATCATTGCCAGGGGCTCGCACGCTGGTGGCAGCACAAACCTCGCTGCTGGTTGTGCAGGCGGATGCGCCCCACAACAAGCAGCAGGCAGCCGTGCGCCTGCGTGGCATCCCATCTGCGGCTGCAGCGCTGTCGCAGGAGGCAGCTGTGCTGTGCGACAGCTCCGGCCAGCTGCTGCTGCTGGACCTGCCGAGTCTGGTGGCCACGCCAGTTGTCACTGCGCTGTCATTGGCGCCTGGGCCCGCCTGCCTTGCCTACTTGCCACACCCGGCACGGGGCGAGCAGCCGGCTGGGCCAGCAGGCAGTGAGCAGGAGGATCACCACGTGGGGCGGCCAGCCGGCTTGCTGTTTGTGGGCAGCAGCGGCGGCGTGTTGCTGGAGGTGCCAGCTGCTGCGCTGGCGGGCGGCCCGGCTGCAGCTCTGGCCAGTTGGCAAGCGGCAAGCGGCATCAGCGAACCTTTTGGCAGCTGCTTGGCCCCAGTTGCTTTTGGTCAGCTGGTGCCCGACCCATCGGGCTGTGGCGATGCCCGCCTGCTTGCTGGCTGTGGCGATGCACCATTTGGCCGACTGGCCCTGTGCCGCTTGGCCGCCGACGTGACGCCGCTGGCGGTGGGCAGTGCAGACCTGCCGGTGAGGCGGCCTGGGACCCAGCTGGTGTTGTGCAGCTGGATGCAGCTGCTGTGCTGCTGCGGCGCGATTGAAGTTGTGTGGTTGTTGCTGTTGGACCCTCACCGCTGCAGGGCACGGTGCGGCTGCTCAGCCTCAGGGCCTCCCCCTCTGCTGCACGCCACCGTTACCTGCTGCTGACAGCGGATGCGGGCCCCGGCGCAGCGGGCGCTTGGACCAGCGTGCTGGAAACAGGGGAGGATGGCCTGCAGGGCACCGAGCTGCCGGGCCTGCAGACCAGCATTGTGACGCTGGCGGCAGGACCTTTCGCCGGAGGGTGCATGCTGCAGGTCACGCCTCAGGTGCACGGGGAGGTTGTGAAGTGGTGCAACGCTCGCATTCAGTGCCTGTTTGGGTTGAGGACTCAAGACCTGTGCAGTGTTGCCCTTGGTATCTGGCTGTTTGGCACCCTGCTGTGGCCCACGTCACCTCCTGTGCTATGCAGGGCGCTCACATTTTCATGCCAGGCAGCGGGGAGTGCCTGTCCTCCTGGGCGCCGCCCAGCGGCAGCTCGGTCACGCTGGCGGCGCAGCATGGGCAGCACGTCGCGCTGGCATGCGGCGCTCATGTGCACTTGCTGCACTGCAGCAGCACAGGGCGGCTGCAAGAGGATTGCCGGCTGGACCTGCCGCAGCAGGCTTCTGCGTTGACGCTGTTCCAGCTGGGTGCCGACGGACGCTCAGAGGTGAGCAGGGGCAGGCCTGGGGGTGATCTTGGGTTGGCTGCTTGCAACAGTTCAACAGGCAGGCTGAAGCCCGTCCCTTCCCAGCACCTCATGCTGCAGGGCGAGCTGTGGCTGGCCACCGGACTGTGGGTCACCAACAAGGTGCTGCTGCAGCCGCTGTCCCAGCTGGCCCCTGCCTTCCCCGAACCTCACCTGCTGCAGGCTGCTACGCTTCTGCAACTCTACACCTCCCAACCAGTGCTTTTCAGCACTCCAAATGAGCGGAATTGAGGCTGCTAGGGGCTGTGGGGATGAACCTGGTGATGATCATGGTAGCATGCTTCTACCGAGTTGTTCACTGCCTTGTGGGAACCAGGGGGAGAAGCTGGTGAGGATATCAGTAGCCTGCTTCTACCGAATTGTTCACTGCCATCATTACCGTTTTGTGCATTCTACCACATTCCAGATTGGAATATGGTAAAGCTGATACTACAAGCTTTGGAAAGTCGTGAGGATAAAAATCAATTTGGTAAAGGCACCCCAACCAGGTTTTGAAAAGTGGTAGAATAGAACCTTGTAGAATGGATTTTGGCTGGGGGGGAAGGTGCTAAAAAATGGACTAAAAGCTGCCCAGATTCACTAGTGGCGGCAGGCGGCAGCGCTGGCGACTATCCCATCACCACCACCTTGCCAGACATACCCAGCCATGTCTGCGCTGGGTAGCCTATGCCCCAGGGGGTGCGGTCTGACGGTCGCGGGTGTGGCCACATGGTCACGCAGGCGAATGCCTGAGTGGGCTTTCAGCCCTACCCCACCGGCCGTAGCGTCGCATTAAGCCTCCTGTTTG
>VIYQ01003602.1:0-17931 GCA_009928355.1 Chlorella sp. CH2018 | reverse complement strand
GGTGGTTGGGGGTGCAAGGGAGGGGGGTTCGTGGCGGGCGGGCTGCCTGCTTCTGTGCCGCCTGCAGATGGCCTGCCTGGTATCGGCTCCATGTGCCCCCCTCCTGCATGTCTCAATGCAGAGAGCGGGCGCGGCGGCAAGCGCAAGGCGGACAGCTCCGGCATGCCCTCCGCCAAGCGCAGCAAAGAGGTGACGGCGTGAGGAGGCTGCCTCCCCTCTGCTGAGAGCCCTCCGCCCTCCTCAGATGGAGCTGAGCTGTGCAGCCAAGCGGCACTGACCACCTGGGCAGCACAGCTGCTGACCCTGCTGCCGCTCCGCCGTCGGCGATTAACTTCTTTCCCCTGCACTGACCTGCATGCGGGGCGGCAGGCGCGGCCGCGGCAGCGCTGCACAAGCGCTGCCGAGCTGGCGGGGGCGCTGGGGAAGCGCCCTGGCCCGGTCGGCCTGTCCCACCCCTGACCTGCTTTGCATCCGATTGCTGCTTGCTGTTGCACACAACCCCTCTTCAGATCAGCTGTCGCAACTGCGCCCTGCAATGTAAACTAACACAGACCGCTTGGGATGAGGGCCTGGCTGCATCAACCTCATCTGCACACGGCCAACACGGCCAACCCAGGCGCATGCGGGCGGGCAGATTGCTTTGGATGAGGTGGTCCCTGCTAACAAACGGTTATTCCTCTCCTTTTTGCCGTCAAACTTCTGATTGCGTGGCCTGCAACACTGTTTGCCAGGGGAGGTGGACGTCATGGCGTTCAATGACGCCTTCTCACGCAGCGTCCGGCCCGTCCTGAACGCGCTGGACGACGTTTCCCGCCTCATCGGCCATGGGACAGACTCGGGCATCGCGGTGCGCAGGCCGATCTAGCAGGGATGCTTCCAGCAGGGCCCGCCGCCCGCCGCCCGCTGCCGCCCGCCGCCGCCCGCCGCGCGCGCTCACTGCCACACGCCTGTCCTCCTTGCGAAAAAGACTGACCCTCCCGCGTGCAGATGTACAGAGTTGTAGTGGTTGGCGACCAGTCCAGTGGCAAGAGCTCCCTGATCGAGTCCATGTTTGGGTTTGAGCTGCCTCGTGGCCAGGACATTGTGACGCGCACGCCCATCCAGGTGCGGCGGCAAAGCAGCAGGCGCTGTTCACCGGGCCCCTGATTTGTTATGTTGGGTAGGTCTATCACCGCACCACGCAGGCTCTCTGACCCTATTTCTGCTGTTCAGCCACCCAAACCCAGTTCCGCCCTCCAACAAAGTGACGCAGGTGGAGCACCGCTACTCAATAGAGCCAGCTCATGCTAAGCTGAGCTACAAACCAGCTGGTGCCCAGGAGTTCACTGAGCTGGTGATCGAGGACCTGAGCAAAATCGAGGAGGCGGTTCGAGAGGTGAGTTTGAATGGTGCAGCATACAGCTGGCTGCTCAACTGCAGGTGCTCAACTGCAGGTCCAACTGCTTTCAAAAGCATTCGAATGGGGGCCTTGCCTGCTGGGCAGCAGCCTCCGCTGCAGCTTGCTGCTCGCTTGCATTTGCAATCACGATGTGCCTGCCTCCTGCTCCTTCACGTGCCCATTGGCAGGCTACCGATGCTGTGGCGGGCGACGGCAAGGGCATTGTGGACAGCACCATCTTCCTGCGGGTGTATACCGACGCGCTTCCGGACCTCACCCTGACCGACCTGCCAGGCATCACGTGCGCCCGACTATGAGCTGTTAAGAGCAGCCAGCAGGGCACAACGTGCGGTGTATGCTGCCTGCACAGACAGCCTGCACTGTGGCATGCTGACGTACGGCGTGCACCTACAAGAAAGCAACCCCTGCTGCTTTGCTGTGCAGGCGCAATGCCATCGAGGGGCAGCCAGACAATATCGAAGAGATTGTGACCAGCATGATTGAGAGCCACATCAAGGGTGAGCAAGGCACAGGGAGGCAAGCGCATCTGCCACACAGCTATTGGACGCCGCCGCCTGCCCCGCAGCAGTGGTAACTGCGGAGCCATGACTGACGTGCCTCGACAGCACAAGCCCACCTGTCTCGCAACCGCCGTCTCACCCTTTTGCTCCCTCAGGCGACATGGTTGTCATTCTGTGCGTGGTGCCTGCCACTGTGGACTTTTCCACTGCCGCCGCCATCAAGCTGGCCCGCAAGCACGACCCCAAGGGGGAGCGCACCATGGTGGGTGGCATGCCAGCTGTTTCAAGCTTGGCCTTAAGGGAGGGAAGGTGTTAGGACAGGGGTGGAGGGTATCAGCATCAAGTCTGATGCAACAGTGTGTGCACGGGGCGACTTGCTGCACTGACAGGCTGAGTTTGGCAACAATCGCTTGTGGTGCTCACCCTCTGTGTGCAGGGAGTTGTCACCAAGATCGACCTGACCGAGTCGGGGCCAGAGATGCGGGACAGGCTGTCAGGGGCAGGCAGCAACCTCAGGCTCA
Source organism: Chlorella sp. CH2018 (assembly GCA_009928355.1). NCBI lineage: Eukaryota > Viridiplantae > Chlorophyta > Trebouxiophyceae > Chlorellales > Chlorellaceae > Chlorella > Chlorella sp. CH2018. Next base: position 15,511 of record VIYQ01003602.1, on the reverse strand, counting down.
ACCTGGGCGTCATCCCTGTAAGGCTGGGGTGGCGGCTGGGTGGAGGATGGTGGGATGGGGCACTGGAAGCTTGCGCGCAGCAGCTGCATTGTCCGAGGGCCGCTGAGGAGCAGGCTTGGATCGAACACAGTGCGAATTGCAAGTGTGGTGGCCTACCCAGTCCCCGCACATCCTCAACGGGATGCCACCCTTCCTAAACCTCCTGCTTATCTTGGGCAACCCTTGCCTACCCCTACCCTTGACATTGTCCCGCCCCGCAGGTGCGCAACCGCACGGCCCAGGAGCTGAAGGATGGCACCCCGCTTGAGAAGGTCCGCAAGGCGGAGGGAGACTTTTTCCGTAGCCACCCGCAGCTGTGCAAGCTGCCGGAGGACCGGCGGGGCATCAGCGCCCTTGTTGCTGAGCTGGCGCGCCTGCAGATGCAGCGTGTGGCCAAGTCTCTGCCAGAAGTGAAGAAGCAGGCAAGCTCGAGGGGTGTTGGGTGGGGTGGCTTTTGGTGGCAGGTGGGTGCACGGCGTGTATGCACAGCATGAAGGTTGCTCACGGCTGGGAATGGCACTGCCATCTGTATTCACTCCCAAATGCTTGAAACTCACCTCTGGTCACAGATCCGTGAGAAGCTGGACGAGGCGAGGCGGGAGCTGGAGGCGATGCAAGGCTCGGTTGTGGGCACTGAGAGCGACGCGCAGATGCGGGTGCAGCAGCTGGCCACCAAGGTGGGTGTGCCTGGTTGGGATGTGTGCGCAGCAGGCAGGCCATGCAGTTGGACCGCATTGATTGGACCTGCAGGCATTATGCCGCAGCAGGCATTGGCTGCTGCAGCCACCAGCAGGACCGCATCGTTGTCACATGCAGCTGTTCACCAGCAAGGCTGCTACTGGTGCCTGCCTGAGCCCTGCAGCTGGAGATGGGGCTGCTGCGTCTGCGGCAGGGCCAGTACCAAGGCCTGCCTGTGGAGAGTGATGCACTCAAGGTGTCGCGCCGCGTCTTTGAGATGGCTGAGGAGTACCGCGAGGAGGTGTGGTATGCCGCTGCTAGTGCACTTTTGAACTGCTGTTGCTTCTCAGGGCTGCCAACTTCGCACTGCATGCATACATGAAGGCCAATTTAGGGGTTGCGTGTGGCACAAACACTCAGGTCGTGCCACCTGCATAACCGTGCCTCCCCTCTATTGCGTCCATCCCCCCTGATTCCCCAGGTGGAGGAGGCCTGCAACCTTGGCTGGTTCCTGAGTGACGAGTGCTTTGCCGAGCTGAAGGAGCGCAGCAAGGACACACGGGGCGTGGCCCTGCCCAACTTCATGTCCAGCGATGCCTTCTGTTCCGTGTTCACCGCCCGTGAGTGTCTCTTGGCCTGTTGTCGCGTGTGCATGCAGCAAATGCACTGGTGTGGGCACGCATGCTGCTGGGGATGAATGGGGTGTCTCCTGCTGCAGTGGCAGGGGGGTGGGCGGCGCTTATTCTAGCCCAGCTGTCGCCCGGCACTGGTGAAGGATGCTGCAGTACCAATGCAAACTTGCCCATTGTCATCACCCACCTGCACCTACTCCCACAGGCGTGCAACGCAACCTGCTGGCCCCCGCGCTGGAGCTGGTGACGCGGGTGAAAGTGTACATGGAGGACGACGTGCTGGCGGCACTGGTGCAGGACACATTCCGCGCCTTCCCCCGCCTGCAGGTGGGCTGGGCTCAGCGGGGTGGAGCAAGTTTGGCAATCCTGCAACGGTGCCCACCACCTCTGACCTCAATGACGGCACAGCTATCAGTGACTGTGACACTTCACCCTGCAGGCGGCAGTGCGGGACCAGGTTCAGGAGCTGCTGCACGCACAAGAGGGGGCGGCCACTGCATACATCAAGCTCCTCGTCAGGTGGGCCGGCCCCTGCGCGAGACAGGCAGGATGCACCCTGGCACCCGTACGCCAGGCATAACGGCTGCCTGCCTTGTGTGTCCGTACCCTTGCAGGCAGCAGGGCCTGGTGCAGACACACAACCACTACTGTAAGTCGCCTCCCTCCTGACTCTGTACTTGATGCTGTGTGGGCTCTGTCTTCCTGCTGCCGTGCATTCATGCTACAAGAACATGACTTTGCAATTGGCCATGCCCTTGGAGTGCACCGCTGCTCCTTGCAGACATGGACACGGTGCAGAAGATCCGGACAGCCAGCCTGGAGCTGGGCCAGGAGCGGCTCAAGGCCAGCAGCGGCCTGGGTCAGGACCCATACAACAGCAAGCGGACTGCGCTGCTGAAGCAACACGGGCAGGCCATGCTGGTAAGCTTAGAGTGGGATCAAATTGGCATGCTTACAAGATGCAGGGTTGGGTTGGTTGCATTGGGACACGCACCACGGGGCCCATGGGCCAGTGCATCCAACGGTGGTCAATCGCGGCAGGCTTGCCTTCTTTCCTGAACCACTGCCAGGACTTCATCAACTCCATGTCGCAAACCAGCAGCAACGAGGACCAGGCGCTGCGTGAGATGCAAATCAGGTGCCAAATCAGTCAGTGCAACAACCCAGTGCTGTGTGTTGTGCAGCCGGCAGCGTGCGCTCCCCTTGCCTCACCGGCACACTCTGCCTGCCAATTCTTTCTGCCTCACACGCTCGCTTGTGCAGCCTCAAGGCCTACTCTAAGGTGGTGCTGAAGCGCGTGTACGACAACGTGGCCCTGGCCGTGCGCCAGCTGCTGGTGGAGGATGTGAGGCTGCTCAACTGCCCTGCACAACCGAGCCCTGCCTGATGTTACTTGCTGCCACAGCAGCACAGCTAGTGAGGAGAGGCTGCTTTGGGGCCATGCATTGCATGCAAGCCCTGTACCATCCCTCGACTGCCTCCCACATCCCCCCGCTCATACAGGTTGGCGACAACCTGTCCTCTCAGGTGCTAGAGGGCCTGCACCAGCGCATTGCAGGTGCCGCTGCCGCCGCCGCAGAGGGCGGCGAGGAGGGCGGGGATGTGGACGGCTTTGCTGCTGTGGCTGGTGCCGGCGCGCCGGCTGGCGGCGGCCTGCTGGAGCTGATGCAAGATCCGCAGCAGGCGCGGCGGCATGAGGACACGGCTCGGCGGGTGGTAAGCCTGGAGAAGGCATGTGCTCGCCTGCGCAACATCCATTCCTGAGTGCGAAATGCTGCCACCCATTAACGCCCATCCCAATACCTGATCAGCATGGCTGTGTAAGCAAGTCGAGTTTGAATGATTGAGTTGGACAAAGCAACTGCTGCGGCAGAGCGAGGACAAGCAAGCAGAAACAGCAAGCACCAAATAAACCAAGAGCATCAGCGCGGGGCCATTGCTGCGCCCCCACACTCACGCCGCGACAGCCTCAGCCGCCTGCTGCACGCGCTGCTGCTGGGGCCGCTGCAGCGGCTCAACGCCCACATAGCGCCGCTTGGTGCGGGGGTCCCGGCTGAATTTGACGCGGCCCTCCACAAGCGAGAAGATGGTGTGATCGCGGCCCTGGGAAGGAGACGGGGGAGGGAGCAGGGCGAGAGGGAGGGTGGGCAAGCGCTGTGCATTCAGCAGTGGCGGAATGCGGAGCTGTGTAGAGCTGCCTGAGCAGCGCAACAGCACACCACAGCAGCAGTTGGTCGGCTCTTTGCCCACGCAGCAGCAGCAGCACCAGGCGGCAGCCGCTAGGAGAGCACAGCTGCGCACCATGCCCACGTTGGCCCCCGGATGGAACTCGGTGCCCCGCTGCCGCACAATGATGTTGCCAGGGCTGCACCGCTGCCCGCCAAACAGCTTGACGCCCAGGTACTTGGGCAGCGAGTCCTTGGTGTTCTGCGTGGAGCCGCCCTGCTTCTTGGAGGCCCAGCGCAGCTGCTGCCACTGCACGCCCGCCGCCGCGCCGCCGCTGCCGCCGCACGAGCTGCTGCAGGCCTCGGCGGCCGCAGCGCTGCGGGCGGCCGCTGCTGCAATGGACAGATGAGGAATCGAGGGTCAGCATGGGCCGCCGGCAGGGGCCAGCGGCGCGTGAGGGCGGGCGAGCGGGCGGGGGCAGCGGCGCACCTGCTTCCACGCCGCGCGCCAGCTGCAGGCCTAGTTGCCGGGTGGCCGCTGCGAGCCGCTGCATGTTCGCTGCGCTGTTTGGGTTTGGGTCGGTGGCGAGCGGCGCTGGGGCGGTCGGCTGGGGCTGCCTGCGATGCTGTGGGGCTGCCGGAAGACGTCGAAATTGAAGCCAATGTGAATCATCGCCGCACACGAGCGGGGCAGCCGCAGCAGCGTCGCAGCACGCAAGCGCCGCACCGCACAGGCCGCTTTCCCTTCCCGTCTTCATTGGATTAGATGCATCGATTGCTACATGGCTCTGAGAGCAGCCGCACAGCCGATGGCGCAGTCCTGGCGGCAGGAGGTGTTCCCCCACTCTCCCCAGCAGGCCAGGGAGCTTGTGCCCCTGCTCACTCGGCACAGCATCACGCAGCTGAATCTGCCGAATAAGCAGCGCGGAGAACAGCAGGCTCTGCTGGACCGCTGCCGCGCGCTGGTGGCCGCCCTGCCGCCCCACGGCACCGTGTGCTGCCACTGGAGCGTCGCCAAGTGCGCTAAGACCCTGTTTTATCAGGCCCCAGGTGATGCTTCCATGTGTTTTGAAACTAACACAGCACCGGTCTCCTGCCCCACACGCAGCAACTACTGCCGCAACCCAGAGGCCACATACGAGGGGTTTGCGGCCTTCTGTGGCGACCTGGCCGCCGTCGGCCGCTGCTCCCTGCTGCTGGTGTCGGGGTCGCAGCGCAAGAAGCTGGACTCGGTGGCGGTGCGTGCTGCTAGTTGCTGCAAGGTAGCAGTTGTTGGTAGGCACTGCATCTGCAGGCATGGGGGTGGCTTCCCGGCTGAGCCATCCACTGCTCTCCTGGTGCTGAGCTCGACTCGATGCAAGGCATGCCCAGCACATTTTATGCCATGCCTGCCTCGCTCTCTGCCACCCACCGCAGGTGCTTGAAAGCGCGGCAAATGATGCACGGCTGCGGCACCTGGGGCTGCCCCTGGCAGTGGCCTTCAACCCTTACTTTGCTGACGAGCAGCGGCAGCAGGAGGAGCGGCGGCGCCTGCGCCGTAAGCTGGAGGCGGGGCGGGGCCTGGTGACAGCTGTGTACCTGCAGGTGAGGGTGGTGGGTAGGAGAGGTTTGTGTTGTTTTGGACAGCGGGGTGATGGGGGCATGCCTTGAGCGTGCGCCTGTGGCTTGCAGCAGTGAGGTGCATGGACAAATGTGCACTCCTGCCACACGCATGATTGTGCGTGTTGCAGCCAGCATGCGAGCAGCTGTCCACTGGCTGCCTTGTCACCACCCCATTTGCCATAGACCGGCAGCGATGTGGTCCGCCTGGAGGCTGGGCTACAGTGGCTGCGGGCGCTGCTTGATGAGATTGAGCAACAGGGGCCAGGGAGCAGCAGCACAGCTGAGCAGCGGCCGCGGCAGCGCCAGCAGCAGCAGCAGCAGCAGCAGCAGCAACCTACAGGCAGGCCGCCCAAGCGCCAGCGCAAGCAGGGCGCTGCTGAGCAACCGAGCGGGCAGGATGCCAGCCAGCAGCAGGAGCCCCAGACTCAAACAGGAGCCAGGAGCCAGCAGGCGGCAGGCACAGCGTGTGCTGGGGACGCTGCCGAGTGTGCAGAGCTGCCCAGCCAGCCCAGCCAGCGCGTCCAGGTGTACGGCTCGGTACTGATCCCCAGCAAGAAGCTGCTGGCTCAGATGAAGTTCAGGCCTTGGGGCGGCGTCTTCCTCAGGTGAGCCTTCTGCTGCGGTTTGCCTGCTGAGGTTACCAGTAACCCAATGTTGCCGGGCATCGCTTGCTTGCCCTTGCCCAACCTGCAGCGATGAAAGCGAGCGTGGGCAGCAGGCTTAATGCTGCACATGTGCCCCCTCCCTGCCCCCTGCCTTGCACCTCCTGCAGCGAGGAGTATCTGAGCAGCGTGGAAGCAGCGGACCGTATCACTGTACAGCTGCTGCGGGCGTATGCCCGGCACAGCGTGAGTCCGCTGGTTGAAACTGAGGTGGCCGGTGAGGCGGCAGTGGAGCGAGTGCGGCAGCTGCTGCGGCAAGCGACAGATAGGACTTGATCTCATTCGCATGTCACCTGCTCATCTTGTAACGCCTGACAGATGCTACCTGCGCAAATGAGATGGTCTGGACCCACGGCGCTGGGGCCGCTGGGCGGCGGCCGCCATATGCTGGAGCCGTGCTCCCCTGACCGCCCTTGACGCACTGATCGCCTAGGAAGTTTGCTGCCATGTCGTTGCCCGCTCTGTTGGCCCGGGTGCGTCGCCTGATTGCGATAGGGCGGAGAGGGAGGCGCGGCGGGCGGCGGCGGAGGGGCAGGGCTGAAGCACTTCTTGGGGCACCTGATAATGTACAGACATTTCTCTCGGTTTTCTGGGTTGCTGCTCATGTTTGCTCAAGCTACTTCACATGCTGGTGATACGATGTGCAGCACATGCAAATACACTCAGGCAAGGCAGGCTCGATCAAGCGTGAAGGTTCCAGGATGGAGCTGAAACAGTCGGGCAAACAGCGACACAGCAAGAAGGGGGGCGGGCAGAGCGGGCAGAGCGGGCAGGGCGGGTGGCTGCATCAGGGGTGCTCCTCACTGTCCGCCTCACTTGAGGGCGGGGTGGTGCTGATGCGCAGGCCTAGGGCGTTCTGGTGCAGGCGATCCAATGCCGCTGCATCCACAGGCGCCAGGGCCAGCCCCAGGCTTTGCAGGGCGGGCAGCGAGAGCAGGGTGTCCTCATCCAGGGGGCTGAGCTCCAGGGGGTTGCCGCTGAGGTCTAGGCTGGTCATGTGGCTGGCTGTGGCCAGGGCTGGGGGCACGCAGGCCAGGCTGTTGCCACAGATGGACAGCGATTCCAGGCCTGCTTGGGCGGGGGATCCGGGGAGCGCAGCCAGAAGCATGAGCATGCAACCAGAAGCATAAGCATGCAGGCGACGCAGCAGCCTGCAGCCGTACAAGCACCCTTCAGCGCAGCCTGCCCCGCCAACGCAGGTTGTGCTGCTGCGCCAAAGCATGGCAGGCGTGCCGGCTGCGCCCACCCACCGGCCAGGTAGGCTCCCTCCGGCAGCTGCTCCAGGTTGCAGTCGTTCATTACCAGGGAGGTCAGGTGCGGGGCAAGGCTGAGGGCCTCTCCCAGCCCGTCTGCTTCGGCAGGTGAGCTGAGGTGACAGCTCTTCATGGTGAGGGACGCCAGGGCCGGCAGCTGGGGCAGCAGCACCGACAAGAAGCCAGCCAGGCTCTCGCCCTCTGAGGCCGCGCAGCCGGACAGCACAAGGTTGCTCAGGTGCTGGAAGGCAGATGCCTGCAGGTCGTCCGGAGCAGAGGGCGGCAGGACCACGTGCGCTGCCGCCGCTGCAAAGTGGCAGCCTGCCAGCTCAAGGTGGTACATCTGTCCCGCGCCGGCGCCGACGGCCCACAGCAGGCTCAGCAGGGGGGCGCTGTGCGGCATGCATACGCCGGCCAAGGTGACGGTGCGTGCATCGCAGCAGGGGCACTGTGGAGGAGTGGGAGAGGGCAGAAAGCATGCTGTTGTGAGCATCCTGTTGTGTCCCTGCTGGGAGCTCAGCCCGGCTGAGTCTGGCTGGCGCGCATACGGGCAAAAGGTACGCGGTCAATACACTCATGCCTCCTGCATTCACAACCGCAGCAGGAACAGCGCACCTTGTGCATCTCCAGCCTGACGTGGCCCTCTTGCTGGCCGCCATGAGGGCATGCGTGCGCGGTATTGCTGTAGCCAGGAACGATGGGCACCTGCAAGGCAGGGGTGTGGCAGCCTCGGTTGGCAATCATCATTGATACGTGCCAGCAGTTTGCATTGCCTCCCCCTTCTGCCACAAGGGAGCGGCACTTGCGGGCATGCTGCACACGTACGCAGCCCAACCGCACCTGTCACAGCAGCAGCGGCAGGAGCATGGCCCTGACCCATGGCATGGCTTGCCTGAATGCGAACGGCGCGCAGCGAAAAGGAGGTGAGCGACTGTTCATGTGTAAAGAGGGAGCCTGGCGGCAGCAGGCCCTCGGCTGTGCTTGCTTCTTCGCTCATCACCAGATCTTGCAGCCCAGGCAGCTCCTGCAGCCTCTCAGCCAGCTGCTGTGGCAGTGGCTCCTCGGTGCCAATTCGCAGAGACGTGAGGCGGCGCAGGCTGGGCAGGGCGGTCACCACATGCGGCGGCAGGTGCAGCGCTAGGAGCAGCAGGCTTTCCAGCTGGGCCGACGCTGGCAGCTGTGGGGCCAGAAAGGACAGGCCAAACATGCCTGGCTCCTCCCGCTCGAAGGCTGGGCAGATGAACAGCCGCTTCAGCGCAGGCAGGGAGGCCAGCGCTCTGCTAGCAGCGGGATTCACCGCCAGGTGCCACACTTGGATGTCCAGGGATTCCAGCGCCAGGGAGGGCAGGTCAGCCAGCAGGCTGCCCATGGAGGCACCAACGACCCGCCACACGGCAGGGGGCTCGCCAGGCTCTGGGCCGGGGCTGTGCAGGCGCACGCTGCGCGTCATGCCTGCTGTGCGGCGCAGCAGGGCTGACTTGGCCTGCTGCCACGCCGACATTGCCGCAGCGCTCAGGTGTGCCACCTCGGGGCTTGCTTCGATGGTGATCTCCTGCCACAGGGCGGGGCTGGTGAGGTAGAGGCGGCGGAAGCGCTTGGACACTGCCGCGGGGCGCCTGCACGAGCCGTGTTTGGGGTGCGGCACAGCAGGCAGGTTAAACAGCAGGGTGGGGCATAGAGCGGCTGCAGGCAGGAGCGGCATTGGAAGAGCGGCAGCTGAGCAAGGCAACCACATTGGCGAAACGAGCCGCCCACCCCTGCTCACCCCTCCTGGCGGCCGGCCTCCACAAGGCAGCGGCTCAGCAGATCATCAGGCAGGTCGTGGATAGAGGCCAGGGTGCTGGCGTGACTGCCGGCAGCAGCGGCAGCGCCGGCAGCGGCCGCTCCGACGCAGCCGCCCGCGCCGGCAGTGGGTGGCGACTGTGGGGCTGCAGCCGGGCCCTGGCCAGCTGTGGGAGCATCCAAGGTGAGGCGCTGCAGGGCGCTGGCGAGCTCGTCCATAACGATAAGGGGCAGAAGGCTGGCCTGTGGTGTGTGGGGCGTGCAGCTCGTGGCAGGCACGAGCTCAAGCAGGCAGCAGCTGAGTGCCCCGGCTGGGGGTGGACCCTGTGTGCCGGAATTTGGGTGAGCACTTCACCAGGCCCGTGTGTGACCCCTACACTGCTCAGGCATGGACTGGGGATGCTGGCCTTGAGGCTCCAACCAGCTTTAGGAGAACAGCCGCCCATGCGGCCGCCCTGATGGCGCGTCGCCGCTCCCATGATCACTTCTCCAGCTCACCCCTTCTTCATTGGCGTTGTCGCACAGTGCATGTGGGATTTATTTATCAACAGAAATGCATCGTGTGTTCCAACGTGTGACTGTACAAAAACGTGAGGACGCAAGCATGACCACAAAGCTCAGCCCTGCCCCTCCGCCGCCGCCGCCCGTCGCGCCGCCTTCTCTGCCTGCCGCTCTGCACCCAGCGCCTTGCACACGCGGCGGTGCCCGCCCTCCCGCCAGTCGGCGTGCGAGCACGCGGTGCCGCAGTACCACACCGCACGGCAGGCGCTGCGGGGTAGGTGGTCAGTGAGGGTGGAGGGAGGTGGTCAGGGGTCTCTTGCTGGCACCATCTGCACGTGTTCATGCTTCCTTGCTCACGTACGCACTCCTGCCGCCACCCATCCCATCTCCCGCACCTGCACCGCTGGCTGCCCACGCCCTGCCCCGCCGCCGGCCCGCCCTCGCCGCCCAGGTTGGCGCAGCACAGGTAGGCGCAGGAGCGGGCTGCTGCCGCCCGCGCAACAGCCAGCTGATTCGCCGCAGCCTGCTCCGGCTGCGCCCAGTGCTCGCGCAGCAGCGGCGCCAGGGCGGCAGCGGGGGCCAGCAGGGGCTGCACCTTCTGAAGCAGTTGCAGTGCCATCCTGTCATTTACCTCCGCCAAAAAATGATGCGGGCTCTGGTATCTGGCTGTCCATAGCGCTAGAGCCTGGGAGCTGGCCGCTCTTCCGCTGGCATGCCCTTGCTCAACTGCGGTATGAAGCAGGAGCAGAACCACGCCCAAAACGCCACAGCACAGTGTGTCTGCCTGCAAGCAGAAAAGTGGTTTGTTGCGACTCTTGCCAGCACTGCACGCCTCTGCTACACTGCTGCCACCCTTCAAAGTCGTTGCATGACCGATCTGTCCGCTGATCGCTGCACGGCAACGTGTGTCCGGTGCTTCCGAGGGCACTCGTCACTCACCGCTTGCCGCAAACGTGCCTCATGCCGGCCAGCGCTTGAAGCCACCCGCAGCAACTGCCCAGCCTCGCGGTGCATCTGTTCCAGGGCTCCGCTGTCCGCCAGAGCAGCGGCAAGGCGCAGCTGTGCACTCCTGGGTTGCTGCACAACTAGAAGCATGCTGCACGCTTCCACCTTGCTCAGCTGGCCAGCTGCATCAGCCTGCAGGGCAGCCGGCAGCGCTTGAGTTTGGGAGGGCGCACACACACCATGCACACACAGACCAGCAGAACAGGCACACCAAGAGATGGAGCGGTGTATCATTTGTCCTGAGCCTCCTGCTCCCTGTACCCGCTTACTTGCTTGCTGTCCAGCACGTGTCGAAGCACAGCCATGAAGTCTGGCCCCACCAAGAATGGGCACCACTGTGCTATGTTCACCAGCGCATGGAGGTGCCCCATGGGGATTGTAAATAGAAGCTGCGGCGCCGCCCGCAGCAGGGCCTGCAGGTGCGCGACGCAGACCGCCTGGGTGCGCCGGTCACTGCACAGTGTGGCAACAATGAAGGTGTGAGTTGTCGGGCTGGCCGCCCTTGCGCAACGTATGTCTTCACCTGCAAGTCAACCACACAAAGGCGTGCATGCAAACGCTGGAAGGCCCACCTGCTCGGCTGCTGGCCAAGGCGCAAGAAGTTGTGGGCCAGATTGAAAGTGAAGTACAGCAGCTCCAGCTGCGCCGAGGGCCACAGCTGCCTGGCACCCTCAGATAAGGGCATCGATGGGATGCCACCGGCCGAGAAGTGGACCATCCGTGCCACTGAGGAGTGCAGCTGCCAGAGCTGGGAAGCCAGTGTGTGGCAGGTGTCATCCACTGGTGGTCTATCGCTGCGCATGCACCACTCCTCCATTGCGTGTGCCCCCTGCAGGCCAAGCCCTGTCAGCAGTGCAGCAGGGAGGCTGCCCACCAGCAACTGGCTGCCGGTATCGCCTGCCTGCGACAGGGTGGGCAGCAGGCGTAGGCCGGCATCTGCTGCTCCTGCCCACTCCAACGCCTGCTCCCAGCTGCCCACCTGCCAGCTGCGCTGCGGCCCTGCATCTGCCAGCAGCTGTAGCACATCCGCGCACATGCTGGCCAGAGCGGCAAAGTCCTCCACAACTTCGGGTAGGTCAGCTGCCACAGCGCGCAGCGTGCGTGCCATGTAGGGCAGCAGGCGCACCACGGCCCAAGCTGCGGGGCTGAGCTGATCGGAGATGAAGCTGTTCCAGGCGGTTTGAGCAGCGGGTGTCTGATGCAGTGCTAGCTGGCGTGCTGCCTCGTCACTCAAGGCGTGAGACCACATGGCAGCCAGCGCGACGACGCTGGCGTGCATGATGGCAAACGCCCGTGAAGGCATGGCTGCTGGCCGCTGCTGCGGCAGCGCAGCTGCAGAGCGGGTCACAATGGGCATCACTGCTGCAGCTGCCTGCCATGGCAGCTCTCCCGGCTGGCGCAGCATGTTGGCAAAAGTGATGGCTAGGTGCAGTTGGCAAAAGGACCGGGTGCCTTCGCTGCGCAGCAGGCCTTCTAGCCAGATCTCCCCCAGACCAGGCTGCATCGTGCTGCCTTGCCTGCGCTGATCAGACGGCAGAAACGTAATGGCACCCACTTGTGCTGCGTCGGCAGGCTGCACCGCTTCCCAATTGGGGCCTGCTGCTGCTGCCATCTCCATGCGAGCTGCAACCACTGGCAGCACCTGCCACAGCAGGCAGTCCACCACCGCTGCGCGCAGAGCAGGCTGCGCCTGCAGCTCGGCGCGGTGCTGGTCCCAGCCGCGCAGTGTGAGCAGCCATTTCAAGAGTTGCAAGTATGAAGTGGTTGCATTGACGGCTTCGTCTGCAGCAGGCCAGGGTATGGGAGAATCTGGGCAGGTGTTCACAGCAGGCAAGCATGCATAGCCAATGCGCCTGTGCAAGAGGCGCAAGCTGGGCAGCTCACCACTTGCTGCATCCAGGTCGCTGCACGCCAGCTGCAGCGCCTCTGTGACGGCCGCCAGCCAGGGCAGCAGTGCTGCAGGCTTGGCTGTGGTGCGCGCAAAGACGGCTTCCAGCCTGCCGCTGCTGTCCCCCTTCAGCCCAACAGACGTCAGCACGTCAGAGGCAGACAGCTGGGCGCCCACATTTATGAGCAGGAGCGCCCGGTTGGCGCCGTCCGCCGGCTCTCCAGCTGCCTCTGAATGCAGGCTGGATAGCGTGAGCCGCCCCAGGTCATACAGTATTCGGGCAGTGCCCAGCAGGCGCAGCCGCTCTCCAGGCTGCAGCGGCAGGCCCCGGCACAGCTTGGCACAAGCCTCCACAATGTGCCACGCCGCACTCGTAAAAGAGAGTGCCTGTAAATGCGTCTGCTCATCACCCTGCAGCCCAAGCTGCACTGCAAGCCCATTGCTGCGGGCCACCAGCTGGTCACACAGGGTCAGGGCCGACCTGCATAGCATCAATCAAACGTGTCGAGCAGGCTGAAGGGCGTCAAAACAGACTGCCGCCGTCGGCAGCAGCGGCCAGCCGGCGCCGGGCGCCGCCACTCTCCTGCCGCCCCCCTCCTCAACCCACTCCTTGGCCTCCAGCCGCTCTCCAGCAGTTGCGCCTTCCACGATCGCGTACAGCTCGTCCGCTTTGCCCGCCCACGTCTCTCCAAAGTCGCCGGCAGCAACCAGGCGCTGCACCCGGGCCAGGCCGGACAGCAGCGACATGGCTGCGGCGATCCTAGGCAGTTGCAGAAGCGAGAGGTCCGAGTGAGGCCTTGTGAGCGCCCGCCACCGCCGGCTCAACCTTGAAGTTGCGCTTTTGTGGATGCGAAATGTTCACCCTCTTTTGCAAGTCTGTCGCCTTGCAGTAAACGGTGCTGTGGCATGTGGCATTGCAACATGCTGAGCGAGCACTTGGAAGCTTCAGCGGAAAAATCAATGAACACTGGGATAGCATGCCAGGCGATATTATACACGGCTGCAGCCGTAGCTGCCGCCCAAGCGCAATACAGGAAAAATCATGTTGCTGCGTCCATTGTTCAGCTCAATGCTTTGTTTCATTTGAATTGTATCTATGCGCTGCTCTGCTGGCCAGCGCCATCGGTCCACGCATGCTGCGGCAGCCGCTGCGTCAATTCTGCTGCTGCCGCAAGCGCACTCTGCAGCTGGTCCTGCCAAGCTTCGCCCTGCGTGTGCAGCTGCTGCAGCGTGCGCTGCAGGTTTGCCACCTCTCTGCGCAGCGCAGCTGCCGCTTGCGCCGCTGCCTCCACCCCACCCACTGCCACTGGGACTGCTGCTGCGTCTGGCAAGGGAGCGTACTGGTGCTGCTGCCGGTGCTCCAGCAGCAGAGCAACCTGCATGGCCACTATCATGCAGCCGATGCAGCAGAGCACCAGGTGCCCCGGGTGAGACGCTGCTGCGCGCGCTGCGGCTGCCGCCTGGCCTGCCAGCCAAACAAGCGCTGCAGTGAGTGCAGCAAGCGCCGCGAGCGCCAGCCGCTGCATCGCTGGGCGGGGCGGGCCCTCCTGAACGGCTGCCAGCTGCCGCTTCTGCTCCTCTAGGGTACGAGGGGAGGGTGCCGCCTCCACCGCTGCCGCCGCCATGGCATCAGTCACGTGGCTGGCTCGGCGACGGTGCCGAGACAGCACCGCTGGCTGCCGCCCCACCGGCACGCCACCGGCCATAGCAGAGCTGATGCTCGCCACTCGCGAGTGGCGGCGCGCGTGCTGTGTGAAGGAGGAAGACCGAGAGGCCAGCGGTTCCGCCACCAAGTGGGTGGCCGCCTGCGGCAAAGGGGCGAGGGGCGGGCAAGGCAGCGAGCAAACAGGAGGTTAGCGCAGCTGAGGGTCGAGCTGTGGACCAGGCCGCCACGTGCCATGGGGTGCGTTCACCATGAGCAGCAGCTGTGCTGGAGGCCCCATGGTACCCCATTGTCGGCCCTCTCCCTACCGCTCTCAAGCTCTCACCAGCTTGCTGTAGGCCTGCATCGACTCCAGCAGCTGGTCCATGCTGCCCTTCTCAATGAACCTGCAACAGGCACCAAACCGCGGCACAGATCAAGTGGGACAGAGACATTTGGGTGCCACACCACATGCCGCCCTGCTCAATGGGCTTGCCGGCAGGAATCGAGGGTGCAGCAGTCAGTCGGGCACGGAACTTGCCACACCTCAGCTCCACAGCTGGCCCCCCAGCGCACATCAAAGAAAAGATAACGAGCATCAAATGCACGGAAGAGCAAGAAAGAATCAAGCTCACTTCTTCCACATGGTGGCCTTGCTGAAGGGCACCTTGGCGCGCATGGTGACGTGGCAGCCGCCCTCCCCGCGAGGCACAATGTCCCACCGAGTCTCCACGCTGCGCACCAACAGCGGGGTGGGGGTGAGGCAGTGCACTTGCTCACAGGGCAGGCATGCAGTGCGATCAACAGCATGAATGGTCACTGCCATGTCATTGCTGCCCTCAGCCTGAGCATTCACTGGCAAAGTATGCCTCCGCTCGGCCCCACATATCAGGCGATCCCAGCAGCGACCCGCCGCCCACCTGAAGTGGTCGCTGTAGGGGATTTCGCTCATCACTTGACTGGTTTCAAGCACCAGGTGCCGCCCCGAAAACACCTGTGAGAGGTGCACATGAGCAGAGGAGGCGGCGCCTTGCAGGCAACAGGGCAGCGTGTTTTAGGCAACAGGGCAGCGTGTTTTGGACCACCCAGGACCACCCTTGCAACCTGCAAATGCGTGCTTCAACCCCTGTGCTGCCAAGCACTGGCCGTCTGCTGCACGGTGCACATTCGTGCAGGCATGCTCGTGCTGCCACCCGCTGCCAACTGGGCTGCACCCCATGCCCCACCTGGAACCGCTGGGTCTGGTGGCACATGGCCTGCGGCGGCCCAATCTTGGCCTTGACCGGGGTGATGAACTGCAGGTCCCGCACTAGGCCAACCTGGGGCCAGTAATAAGGGTAGAGATGGGGCAGGCAGCACGGGTGAGCCTTTGCTAGGCAAGGTGCCAGTGCACGCCCGGTTTGCATGCTGTGTGGGCTACAAGGTTGGCATGCTGCGTAGACCGCAAGTACTCCGCCACGCCCATCTTTGCCTCGTAGACAAAGCGCAAAACCTCCTCCGCCCACCCACCCCACCTTGTAGTGCCGCGTCCACTTGCCCAGCCGGATGGCGCTGTCGCCGCGCGACTCGTGGAATCGCACCTGCATGGATGGGTGAATGGGTGGTTGAGTGGCCCAGGATTCACGGGAGCCTAGTGCTGGAAAGGGCTGCGGGTGTGGGCTG
>VIYQ01003601.1:0-13404 GCA_009928355.1 Chlorella sp. CH2018 | reverse complement strand
GAGGAGGGTGCGTTGGGTGGGGGGAGGGGAGGGTTGGGCAGCGGCAAGAGGATCGCGCAGCACAGACCTGGCTGTGTGGTGCATTGGAGGAGGGGGCAGGCAGCCAGCAGAGGGCGAGCCAACCACAGAGGCAGCAGGGTGGAGAGCAGAGGGCGAGCAGGGAGGGGAGGGCAAGCAAGAGCGGTGCCATGCCCACAACCTCTCCCTCTGCCAGTGGCCTTTGGCGCCCCTACCCCTTGGCTGCCATGATGCAGGCTGCTACGGACCATGATGCAGGCTGCTACGGAAGAAAGAGACTGCCTGACGTCGCCGCTCATCGATCGCACAGCCCTGCCACTGCCGATGCCGATGCCGCCCTCTCCTCACCTTGCCAGCAGGCCGCTGATAAAAAGGGCCAACGCCAGAGGCTGAAACAGCGCCTCTGGCACCGGGGGCGTCAAAGGGACAGTCCCTGCTGCGACCTGCTGGCACGGGTAGAGCAGCGAAAAGTACGGAGCTTTGCCTTGGCGCGAGCTGAGAACGGTAGCGGCAGCGGTGGCCAGCCAGGCGCAGCCGGGCCCTGCCGGCCTCACCATGCCTTCCTAGGCTGCCTGATCAGCCGGTTGCGCTTGGACGAGGCGCTCCAGAGGCCGCAGTGTGAGCAGGGTTTTGCCGGCGACTTTGCCGGGGACCTTCAGCCCTCCTCTGGTGACTGATCGCCTACAGGTTGTCGGTAATGCTGTCGGGTCGGCGCTGCAAGGCTGCAGAGGGCAGGTGAGCGGCCCTGCATGAGGCGCCCCATGTTGCCTGGCACTGCCGATCGCCGGCTCTCACGGGGTGTTCTTGAACAGTTTAGCGCCGCCTGCTCTTACGAAACGTGCAGCGAGCGGTGCACAGGCGCCTGCAAGGTTGCTGCCACTGCCCACCGCCCTGCCGCCTTCTGGCCCATTGAAAGCGGGCGGGCAGATACTGAGACTCGATGGCAGCCATCGCCAGTCCCGTGGCCTTCATCGCCGGTGAGCTGGGGTCGGGCGCAGCCCACTGGCTGGCCCTGCAGGCCTGTCAATATCGCTGGTGCATCGCAGATGCAATCGAAAGAACAATGCGCTAACAGTGCTGCGCTCAGCTGCCACCGCCCACCGCTGCCGCCGCCGCTGCAGGCTGCCGGCCGGCGCGGCAGGCCCCTAGCAGCCGCATCCCTGCAGCCGCCCGCCGCCACCTGGTGGTCGTTGCGGCCAAGAAGGGCGGCGGTGGCAAGAAGGGCGGCGCCCAGAAGAAGGGGCCTGGCAGCCTGATGAACCCGCCCAAGCCAACGGAGCCGTGGCTGCAGGTGCTGTCTTCGAGTGCTGGGCCTGGTGTGCTATTGATTGGTTGATGATGGCAACAAACAGCGATTATGCAGCTCATCACCCTCCGTTGCTGCTCATGCGGCTGCATGCTGCTGTCAGCAAGTGCTGCTGCAGTCACAACGGCAGCGCCCGCGGTGGCAGCCGGTTGCGCCCGCAGCAGCTTGCTGGCCGTGCCCACCCCGTACTAGCCCCAACCACCCGCCGTTGACACCTCTCTGCACTTACTCAGCTTGATCTTCTTGCTTATCTGCTGTCAACAAGACGGGCACCATCATAGACAGCCTGCTGCTGGTTGACCTCGCTCTCTCCCCCCTACCCATGCAGACGCGCGTGATCATGGACAACCTGCTGCTGATTGAGAGCCACTTCCGCAAGACCGGCAGGTGAGCGCGGCTGCTGCTGTTGGTGGCTCTGAATCAGCGGGGAAAGCACTTGATGGCTGAGAGCCACCTCCGCAAGGCCGGCAGGCGACTGTCGTGTGCCTGTTGCCCAGGCCCAGCTCTAGCGGATGGCAAGGTGGAGGGAAAGACGACGGACCCGACGCAGCACTGCAGAGTGGTGTCTGGAGCTTCCCATGCCAGCTGCCCCAGCAACCCTTCTGTGCAGGCCCATCTTTGGCGACGCCGAGGTGGAAATTGAGGAGCTGACCAAGGCGCTGTGGGACGCGCCGTTTGCGGTGCTCATGCACGAAGTGGAGGCGAGCTGCTGCCCCTCTGCTAACCAGCTCTTGTTGCTGTTGTTTATACTGGGCACAGGCTGCCTGCTCATGCACGAAGTGGAGGCGAGCTGCTGCCTACTCTGCTGACTGCTTCCTGCTGCTCTGCTGACTGGTTCCTGCTGCTCTGCTAACTGGTTTCTGCTGCTGTTTATGGTACGGGGCACAGCCTGCCTGGTCGTGCATGCCGTGGCGGCGAGCTGCTGCTCCGTTGCTAGTTGGTTCCTTGCGACTCGCATCGGCGCGGGCGCTTGCAGGAGGGGCGCTGCTGTGGCAGGCCAGCGCCTGGCCAGCTCAGCCGCACGCCGCCAATCTGATCTGCCGCTGTGCACAAGCGGTGCCCTGCTGCGTTTCATGTGTTCTCGTCAACAAACGCTGCATCGTCCCTGCCGCAAGCAGGAGGGGCAGCCCAACCGCTTCTGCTACGGCAACCAGCGGGCGCTGGACCTGTTCGAGTGCACGTGAGCGTGGCGGTTGTTTTGGTTTGGCTGAGCAACAGAAAACGGCTTACATTGCGTGCAATGCAAACCGCGGGCGCAGGAGCTGGCCGAGTGCACATGGTATTCATTCATTCCGCCCGATAGATTTGCGTTGCGTATCACAACATGCAGCACGCAATGCACCCAGCGGGGGCTGGAGCTTGCCTGCACAGGGCGAGTGCCACTTCTGATGGACGCACACTCTCTCCCCCCTCCTCCTGCCCCCTCTGTCCATCTCTCCTCCCTCCCCCTGCCTCCCTCGGTTCATGCAGGTGGGATGAGCTGATTGGCACCGAGTCCACCCAGAGCGCGGAGGACGCAGCAGACGTGAGGATTGCATTAAGTTTAATGCGCTGCTGGTCTGGCTGGTCTGGCTCGCGATTATTGTGTCCAATGCTGGCCTCGATTTGTTGTTGGGGAACGCCGGTCAAATGTTGCCATGCTCTGGCCCTTTGGTGTGTGGCCCCTTGGGTGTTTGCTGGCGGGCGGGCGGGGCGGGCCTCAGCAGCTGCCTGTGAGGCTGACCAGCTTCCCATCTTGCTGCCTGCTATAATGCAACTAACTGCCTGGCCCATGCCTGCGTATCTGCTGCTGCGCGTGTCCGCTTGGTTTGGGTCGGATGCACTTGCCATTTTGCTCGGTTCCAACCAAGCACTTTTCCGTTGGTCTGGTACTGAACACAGGTGCAGGAGGACCGTGCAGCAGCGCTGGCCCGTGCCAAGGAGCATGGCTTCATCGATGACTACAGTGGCTGGCGCAAGTGAGGCCACGCGCAAGCTGCCGCCGCCGCCGCTGCTGCCGTTGCTGCTACCGCTGCTGCCGCCGCAGCTGCCGCTGCCTGCTGCCGCTCTTGCCGCCGCGTGGCGCACAGCGGCTGCTGCCCACGCTGATCCTCGTGGAATCCCAGTGCCAAACCAGCTTTGCATTACTTCTTCTCCGCCTCCTGCTTGCACCATCTTTGCCCTCGATTGCATCTCCTTTGCTTACATTGATCTCTTTTCGCCGCCTGCTGCAGGTCCTTCAAGGGCGCGCGCTTCCAAATTGGGCGCACCACGCTGTTCAACATGCAGTCCGCAGTTCGATGCTGAACCGCCTTTGCCCTTGCAACTGCATCTCCTGTTTGCAGGTCCTTCAAGGGCACCCGCTTCCAGATTGGGCGCACCACGCTGTTCAACATGCAGTCCGCAGTTCGATGGTGAACCGCCTTTGCCCTTGCAACTGCATCCCCTGTTTGCAGGTCCTTCAAGGGCACCCGCTTCCAGATTGGGCGCACCACGCTGTTCAACGTGGAGGCCCCCAGCGGCGAGCTGGTGGGCCAGGCGGTCACCATCCGGGAGTGGACGTACGAGGACGGCCGCAAGGTGCGGTTCAGGGTTCAAACCAGCCTGTTTGGGTGTGTGGGTTGGTGGTGGGCCAGGCGGTGGCTTATGGGTGCAAGGTGCGGCTGTTCCGCTTGTGCTGCCACGCGATTTGAGCAGTCAGTTCCAATTGGATTGGATTGATTGTTGCGGCTGCGATGGTGCACGGAGTGCCCACGGAGGAGGCTTCCACACTCTCTGGTTGCCCTTTACCGCAACTCATAGCTGGGTTAAATCCCATTCAACGGTTCAAGTCTGTCTGCCACCCCTGCTCTTGCCCCTCGCTCAGGGCGGCGAGGGTGTGGATGAGGCAGCCGAGGCGGCGGCGGCGGCTGGCCCCCCCTCTCCAGAGCAGCTGGCAGCGGCAGAGGCGGCGGTGGCGGAGCAGGGGGCGCTCATTCGGTGAGAGCGCCGCTGCCCCTTGAAGCTCCTGTCTGCTGGTACTGTTGTAGTGCCAGCCACTGCTGGCACCGTTTGACGCATCGCATGGAGCAGCGGATCTGCATCCCTTGTTCCCGCTCCTCACTTGCGTTGCGCCGGGTTGCCCTTTGCTTGCAGGCGGCTGAAGGAGGAGCAGGGCCTGAGCAACAGCAGCCCCGAGGTGGCAGCAGAGGTGGAGAAGCTGCTGGGCCTGAAGCAGCAGCTGCAGGCGCTGCAGGACGCGGCAGCGGCAGCAGAGGCGGCCAGCTGACGGGGCAGGCAGCAGCAGAGGCGGCTGCCTGATGAGCGAGGCACCTCCTTAAGCAGCCTTTGGACGCCACGGCTGCCACATTTTGCTCTCCTCTTAGTACCACCGCTCTGGTTGCACATGTCATGGAATGCATATGTTACAGACTGGTTTGAAAGAAAGGGTATGGAGTGGGTGCAGCGGCAATGGCGGCTGCGGCTCGGTTTTGCGTGCGGCGGCCGCCACCGTGGTTAATCGGAATGGGAGGCAAGGGCGGCAGAGGGCGTGAAAGGAAGTGACACGCAGCGGGCCTGCGATTGCGTGAGTGACGGTCAGGGCAGCGGGGGCAAAACGCTGCGGAGCGGGTGGCAGTCAGAGCTCAATACGAACGGTTGGTAGGTAGTGGAGACGGCTACTTGCTCGTGCCCATTGGGCGGTCACTGCGTCAGCGCCCGGCGGCTGAAATGTGCCAAGGGTCCCCAGTGTGCAGAGGGATGCAGAGGGCGGTCGAAAAGAGAGAGCGGTGAAATAGGGGTGCAATGTCCCAAGAAACCCAGTTGTGTCGTGGTAATGCAGAATTGGTGCAGTGTGGGGTGCGGCTGCCCATGGAGGCGGTGCGGTGCGGAAAACAACGGGGGTTGCATGCAAAAAGGGCTGCCGCGGGGCAGCCGGAGGGGAATGGGTAGTTCTCTGCGGCAATAAAATGGCTCCCAGAAAATGCTTCCAATTTGTAGTGCGAGGCAGTTGGGTCAAAGTCGGGTGGGTGGGTGGAGGTGGCGGTGGCTGGGCCCAGGCCCTCACAGGGCGGGCTGGGTGTGATGGACCTTATTTAACCCCATGGGGAGAGAGAAAGGGGATGGGGGACCAAGAGGGAGCGGTGTTTGCTGCCCACGGCTGGCCCGGGGGAGGGCGGGAGGTTTTGGAGGATGGCAGGGAGGGAGCCGTGGGCAGCACTCACGCAGAGAGTGCAGTGCCTGGTTGGCTGTCGGCTCAAAAGTCGGAAAGAAGTCAGCGGGATGGGACAGGGGGGTAGCGGGAGATGGGAGCGGAATCAAGGTTACCGCACTGCCCGCCAGCAGGGCTGGGCTGGCTGGGGTCGGTGAGCTTGGGCGCACAGATGCACAGCGGGGGGAGGAGGGGAGAGGTGGGGAGAGGTGTGGTGGAGGGACGCTGGGGAGAGGGTCTGGGTGTGCGCAGCAGGGGGCGCTGTTTTTTTTCGGCGGTCAGAGTCAGGTGGGAATCCAAGCAGAGGAGCGCGTTCGCTGGGCTAGAATGCGGTTCGGGCTCGACATAGGGGTTGAGGGGGAGGGGATCGGCACGAGGTTCGACGGGGGGGTCGGGGGAGGATTGTGGGACGGGATACTCATAACTTTGACGCGGGAGGCACTTCGACAGTTGCGCAGGCGGACGGTTGCGCAGGCGGACAGGCATTGCGGGGGCAGTAGGCAGGGAGCAAAATGAGTTCGCCCGGGGGCCCAAGATGGCGGTTTGTGGGACGGCACGAGAGCGGGAAGAGAGGGGGGAAGGGGAGTCACGCGTGCGCAGGTGCGCAGAAACGACCATGAGTGTGTACGTCTAACTCTTAGCTTTAAGGGTGGGTGGTAGCTCTACAGATCGCGGCGGCGCCAAATGGGCGCTGCCTGCGTGTTGGATGGCAGGCGGGTGCTGGCCAAGCCGCCAAGGGGGGGCGGGCCAGCGCTAAAAGAGGCTGGGGGCAGAGAGGGGCGTTCGTTGCTGGGAGTGGCGGGTGCCTGAAGGGACAGCCGGGAGGGTGGCAGCCAGGCAGGCTGCATGGGGGGGCCGCAATGAGGGCTAGACGGGGGTTGACTGTGGTCAGCTGAAGGCTGAGGGTGAGTAAGTCAGAGGGGCAGCGCCGCAGCGGCAGTGAGGCACACCGTTGGCGATGCCGGCTGCAGCGGCGCCTGCCCCTTATTGCGTCAACAGATGGACAGCAGGCTGGGGTGCTGGGTGGGTGGGGTGGCAGCCTGTTGGGCCACCTAGTGCCGGCTTAGCAGTGGCCCAGGCAGGGCATGTTAGCAGAGGCGGATGGAGCGCACAGCACGGTGCGCAGCCTGGGGGCCATCACCGGCGGCGGCCGCGGCAGCGCAGGCCATGTGGGGCGCGCCGCCCTGCCGCCGCTCGTAGCGCAGATCGGCGGCAGCGGCCGCCTGGATGCGGGCGTTCAGCTGCGCCAGCTGGGTGCTGGTGCTGGGGCTCTGCGGCAGGGAGCGCAGGAGGAGTGGAAGAAGGGAGTTGTGAGGAGCATGGGCAGAAGGAGCGAGCCAGCCAATCAACACCCCAACCCCCTCAGAACACATCAAGCAATGTCAGGAACCGCTGTCGCTGCTGCCATTTTACAGACCAGCCCTGCAGCAGCAGCAGCTGCTGCACAAGGTCCCCAAGCACCACTGTGCAAGCCGGCACAGCTGCCGGCGGCGCGTCCCGCTCACCCGCAGCAGGCTGAAGGGCTGCACCGCGATGGCATTGCGACTAAGGAGCTCTGGCATGGGGCCGCTGCAGCGAGAAGCTGAGCCGGCTGTGGGCGGGGTGTCTGCAGGGCAGCATGGGGGCCGGGAATGGGAGAGGGGTGGGCAGCTGGTGGAAAAGAAGTTGGTGACTTGCCACCAAATTCGCAGATCGACAGAGCAGCGTCCAGCCACTCTCAACAAGTGCACAGTTTGCCCACACCTGCCCCAATGTGCCAGCTTGCCTGCAGTACTCCAAGCAGCCCCTCACCTGTGCTGCTAAGCGGCCTGAGGGGCGGGGCCGGAGTGAAGGACAGGTCTCGTGCCACCCGCCGCTGCGCCTTGGGCAGCACCCGGCTGTTGCTGCCCACACCGCTGGCGGGGGTGGCGCCGCTGCCGCTGCCGGGAGTGCCGCCTGCGCCTCGGGCTGCTGTGAGCAGCAGCATGCGCTGCCGCTTGCCTGCTGCCAGGGCGGTGATGGGTGCTGGCGTGGCAGCTGCAGGGGTGCCATTGGGCAGAAGCATGAGCGGCGGCCGAGCCGGCTCTGCTGCCACCACTGGAGCGGGGGGCGTCAGGTGTGGCACGGTGCAGCCCCAGCCCTGCTGCTGCTGGTTCAGCTGCGGTAGCGGCGCTGCGCAGGCCGGCTGCTGGGTGGCAGGTGCAGGCGCGTCTGCCGCACGCTTGTTACGACCGCAGGTGGGCGGCGCCATGCCGGGCAGCAGTGTTGCGGCCAGCAGCGAAGAGTCGGCTCCCAGGCCAGCGCCGTTGGAGTTCACAAGGGCGGCAGCCTCCATGGCAGCTGCCTGCAGTGCGGCCACCACTTGTTCCCGCTTGGGTGGGCTGCGCCGGCTGGCGCCGGCTGCTGGAAGCATGTCGAACAGCGGGTCGTGGGGCAGGCACTCTGCACAGCACGGGCCGGGGATGGCAGGGCGGGGCAGGGCTGGATGAGCAGGTTGAGTGCTGTACCGCACCAATTATCTTGCCCACCTGCCATCCTTTTCATGCAGGCCAACGGCAGACTTGCTGCTGCGAGATCTGGTCGCTCTCCATCGAACCAGAACGGGTGTTTCTGCCCATGCCATGTGGTCAAGGAGCATACTCCATCCCAGTACCCACCTGGGTCCTCCAGGCTCAGAAGTGCGTGGCACTGCGCCAGCATGGTGTCGCGAGCAGCCGCCTCAAGCTCGGCTGCGGCATGCGAGGGGGGTGGGTGGGTTGGGAGCGATGTACCGGCGGTCTTCAGGTGCGGGTGCTGCTGCGGTGGGCCGCGAACCCTGGCCAGCCAGCTAGCTGCTGCTGCTGCAGTGGCAAGCAGCTGCTGACGCCACTTACCGTCCAGAGCCGCCTGCAGCTGCGCCATGCCGCTGCGGTGCTGCTGCGCCGCTCCAAGCATGCCGCCTGCGCATGGGGAGTTGCAGGGGCGGGGCCGAGTTGGGTTTGAAGGCCCTGGTGTGTTTCTTGTACGCATGCTGGCTGGGGGCTAGGGCAACCCCTGACTGCACGCCGCCCCAGCTGCCTATGGGGGGTAGCTGCGGCTGGCTGCTGCACTGCTGCTTGCGTGAGGCCCGCTTGCATGCGTAGCCGTGATCAGCTCATCCGCAGCTAACAACGATGGTACCACGGGGCCGCCGCCACCCCTCGCCGACCAGCCCGCTGCACGCCTGCCAGCCCTCATGCTCAGCTCCTGGGAGGCTGCCGGGGCTGAGAGGTTGCAGCGGCCAGAATCCCTGCTTTCGCAGCTGTGCTCACCCTGCTGCTGCCGGCCCGTCCCCGCCGCCGCCGCCGGGATGGTCACCGGCTGCCGCTTGAGCTCCAGCCCCGGTGCGCCGCGCCGATCCAGTGGATCACTGCACGGAAAATTGCGGCGATTCCGGCGGCTTCAAGCGGGGGCGGGCTCAAAAGTGCAGGGCGAGCAGGGGGCACCAACGGTCGGCAGGGCCACCGCCGCTGCTCTCGCCCAATCGGCCGCCGATCCAATCATGCACTCACCAGTTCTCATCGGTGACGCGGCCGCCGGGTCGGCAGGCTGGCTGTGGCTGGCAGGCTGGCTCTGCTTCCATGGTGGTGCTGCGGCATCGACTGGCTGGGCCCCGCAATCGGATGGCGGCCGTCAGCTGCTCCTGAAGGCTGCTGGGGCAGAAATTGATCGGCGCTGGGGGCGATGCACGCGGGTTGGCGGCAGAGGCCAACGGGCAGTCGCGGAAGGAGGGCTGGCCGGCGGCAAGGCAATGGCAAACGGGTCAAGTCAGGTCAGTCAAGAGTCAGGGAGCGCAATGCAGCCGGCGGGGTGGAGGGGCCTGGCCTTCAGCACCCGGCGCCACCTCAGCGCATGCGTGCTCCCGTCTGACCCACCGCGTCTGCCTCACAAACGCGTGCTTCCTGGGGCAGTTTCTCCCCAGACCGCGGTGCACGTGCATCAGCGTCGATCACACGGCAGCATCGCGCCCAACCAGCCCTCTGGCCTGGGCTGCGGGGCGCCGCCTGGCCGCAGCTGTCGCCGCCGCCGGGTTTGAACGCGGCGCCCAGATAAGGCGCACAGCATGGCGTGCACAGGCTGCAGCAACGCCCTCAGCATGGCCACTCAACCCTCCTGCAGTTGTTACAGCAGCAGACGCGTGTCTGCAACCAAACCGGCAGGGTTGCCAGGCAGGGCTGCCAGGCGCGGGATCAGCAAGACAGATGCGCGGGAGCCGCTGCCAAGATGCCTCCAACCGCAGTCTGGGTCAGGCTGCTACCAGCTCATGCGCCTGCGCCCGTGATGCAGCGGTCATCACTAGGCTAGGCAATGGCGGTCAGGTCCGACAGTTTGCTCAGTCCCATGCGGCACCGCGCCTGGCTGTACCCGCTGCCGCTCTCCAGCCGCAGCGCCAAAGCGGGGTCCCAGCGCGCCTGCCACAGGTTGAACGGGGGGGATCCAGTGTGCGGTCAGCACCGGCTCGGCCAGATGACATGCGCACAGGCAGCAAGGGCGTGGTAGCTGGTAGGCAGGGGGCGCTGCTGAGCACTACACAAACCCACGGCTGGGCTTGCCTGGAACTGCGCCAGCTGTGCCAGCGGCCGCAGGATGGCATCTCGCACAGCCGGCCCCCGAGGCTCCAGGGCTCCCAGCGCTCGCGCCACTGCAGGCAGGGCCGCCAAGCGGCAAGAGGACAGTCGTTGATGGGCAGTCAAGCGCCAAGAGGGCAAAGACATTGATGGGCAATCAGATCGCACAGAGGACACAGTCGTGATGGGCAAATCAGGTCGCAACCAGGACACCAGCCCCAAACGCTGCACAGCAGCAGTGGCAGCAGCAGTAGCGAGTGGCAGCAGCAGCGGCAGCCAGCAGCAGCGGCGAGCGGCCGCTGGCACGACACAGGCTCCTGCTCGCACCTGCTTCACAGGTGGTCAGGCAGCCCACCATTGGCTCCATGCGCAGCAGCAGTGGCTTGTCTGCTTCTCCAGCACCCGCCCCTTGCTGCACCGCCACTGCCTCTGCTGCTGCTGCCGCCTGCTCCGTCAACTCTGCTGCCGCTGCCGCCGTTTCTTGCGCACAGCTGTCTGCCGCGGGCAGGCCCTCCTGCTGAGCCTGCTGTGTGGCAGCCAAAGGCGGCAGCTGCACGCGAATTCCTGGGCCATCTGGCTGCAGCACGTGTGGCCGTAGCACCTGCGCAGCAGGCAGAGGTGCAAGTGCCGGAGGGAAGGCTCGGGCTTGCCACAGCCACAGCCACAGGCAGGCTTGCCGGCAGCATACACAGCAACAGCACGGCTCGCTCGTGTGCATGCAGCCGGCCACGTCACGCAGCAGGGGCAGCATGCGGCGGCCCTGCCTCCTGGTTCGCTGGACCGCTGTGCACAGCAGGGGCCTTCCCGTGCAGCAAATCAAACTGAGCTGAACCGTATCAGCAGCAGCGGGGCCTGCCTCACCTTGAACATTTCCTTGGCCTGCTTCCAAGTGCCATCGATGACCACCAGCGCGTACAAAGGGGCGCGCTCTGTGCCTGCCCCTCCAGCTGCACCTGCTGCCAATGCTGCTGCCGGCTCTGCTGAGGAGGCAGCCTGCTGCTGCGCCTGCTGCTGCTGCGCCTGCTGCTGCGCCTGCTGCTGGTCCTGCTGCTGCACCTGCTGCTGGTCCTGCTGCACATCTTGCCGCTCACCAGCCGGCTGCTCGCCTGGCCGCTGCTGCTGCGTGCCCTCCTGCTGCGGCTGCCCGCCCGCACAGCAGCCGGCACCGTTGCCGTCGCCGCCGCTGCCCATGCTGTCCTCTCCCAAGCGCAGGTCTGCTGCCACCGCTTGCACATCGCTTGCGGTTGCCCCCGGGAACAGCACCAGCAGAGGGTAGCGCCCCGCTGCAGCGCCCTCCAGCACCTGCCGAAGAGCTGCGTGCTCCGGCTTGTTGGGCTGGTAGTAGCGCGAGCGCAGTACCGCGACATCGCCCAGGCACTTTTGCAGCAGGGGTACGGTGGCCATGCGCTTCCTGTGTTCGGGGGTGAGCGGGCGCGACGATGAAAGAGTGGGTGGCAGACATAAGGGATGAGTGCAGCAACCGCCCCTTGCTGGTCACACTGCATACCGTAGGCCAATGGCTTGCGCACGCGCCGCCCCAAGCGGCAGCCACCCACCCTTGCGGCAGCCGCAACCAAACGCAGCTGCTGCTCAGGGCCTCACTTGAGCTCATGCGGGTGCTGCAGGATGACGATGCGCCCCGCCGTCTGCAAGGGCGCTGCCGGCAGCCAAGGGCACAGGCACACCGACTTGGGGCGGCTGCGGGTGAGGGTGGGGAAGGAAGGAGGGGTGGGTGGGCAGCCTCAGCAGCAGGCAGCGGCATGCGGCGGCGGCAGGCGGCGGCAGCGGCGGCAGTGCAAAGCTTGCAGCAATGGGACCCTGCATGCGAATTCACGCATTCATCGCATCCCGCTGCAGCAGCCTGGCCGCCTGGAGAGGGCGGGAAGGGCTGGTCGGCGGCCAGTTCACCTGCAGCGCAAGCATTCGCGCTTGCAGTCATCTCTGTTAGAAGTTGAAGCTTCGTCCTCATCGCTCCAGAGCTGCTGCAGCGCCGGCAGGTCCCAGTCCGCGGGCATAGGGGCGGCCGCCTGCTGCTCAGGGCTCCACAGCCTTGCGCAGGTGCTGATGATGGAAGCTAAACGTCCTAGAAGTCGAAATTGATGGCGTGAGCACGAGCATCTCCGCTCCTCATACGGCTGAACTGAACGGTTGTGCATATTTCAACAGCTTGCGGGCAACCGCCTATTGCGCCCATGCCAAGGCGTCTGCACGGCGTGACCCACAGCAGCTCAACCAAACAGTTCAGTGAAGCCAATATCATTGGTGTTTCTGCCCAACGCGGACGCAGCATGCGAGAGACAGCCACAGCCGCATGTCTTGCGCCTGTTGCGTGGCTGTCCCTACCGCTGTATGTCCCTGGGAGGTGTCGAAGAGGCATGCCGCAGCGGGTATTTACAAAACGAGGAGAGCGACGTTCGAGGCGAGAGGGGGACGGGGGGCGGGGCAGGGCGGCAGCGGCAGCGATCAAAAAGCATGCAAGTGAATGCAGCTGACGCTGAACGGCTGTGCGCTGCTGTTCGGCACACCTGCGTGAAGGGTTCCGATGCGGGGGAAACTGTGGAGCGTTGGTAGCCGTCACAGTGAAGTGGGTTCGCGCCTGGAGCTGTGCGGGAGCCCCCGGTGGCAGTGCCGCTGCCTGCGGGACTTGGGCTGAAGTGCATGAGGGTGGCAGCTGGTGCATGCATGGGCTCACGTAGAGCTCCCCATGTAATAAATTAGCCTGTGCAGCTGCACATGCAAGCCGGGTGCAGCTGTCCGCAAGCAAGCTGCTGGCAGCCGTAGCATGCAGGCACGTGCAGCTGCTGGCTTGTTCTGTCTTTTCACACAGGCTGCCATTTGGGTGAGCAACGTCGGCATGTCGCGCTCGCCCCCTTGCCCGCGCCGGCGTGACCCACAGCAGCTCCACCAACCAGTTTAGTGAATTCAATATCATTGGGGTTTCTGCCGAACGCGGAAGCTAAGACGGCATGCGAGCAGGCTGGGCCGCCTGCTATAAGGAGCAGGTGCACCAGAGAAACATTTGGCATGGGCGCCGGCGGCGGCTGGGTGGCGGCCTGCGGCGGTATCGCCGGCCGCCCAACCCACGCAACGCCTCCCCCGCCTTTGCACAGCTCCAGCAGCAGATTCGCACGATCCCCGAGTCGGGGTCAGCTCACGTGCAGGAGGCTGTGCTGAGCTGCTGGGCTCACCCTTCGCCGGGCCTTGGTCGCGCTAGAATGGGCCTGGGGCAACAGATCTGAGCATCCTGAGGCTTGCCCTGCCTTGTGACCCTCCCCAGGACAGCCGCAGACAGCGCGACCAGCCATACACTCGCCAGCACCCTCCCCACGCCCCCGCATCCCCCGCAG
>VIYQ01003598.1:0-12913 GCA_009928355.1 Chlorella sp. CH2018 | reverse complement strand
GGTGGGGTGGGTGGGCAAGCACAAGTGGCCAATGTGAGCGTGCAGAAAAGAGTTGCAAAATGAGAGGCAGCAGCACTCGGTGCGTTGGGTGGCGCGTCCCTGTTGCTGATGTCACGCTGCTGGCGTGTCTGCCACCGATTTTGAGCTGCCCAACATGGCTGCTCAGCAGAGTCGCCTCCTGGGGCTGCAGTGCTGGCTGCAGCTGCAGCTGCCGCCACCACCGCTGCTGCTGGCACATGTGCGCAGCCACTGCCTGCCCAGCAAGCGCAGCCGACAGTCACAGCTGCACCAGGGCTCCAAGCTGTCAAGCAACATCCTCCTTGCTGGAGGCGTGCTGCAAAACGTGCTGCCCTGCCGCAGCACTCGAGCCAGCGGAGATGCCGTTCCAGCCGCTGAGCGCCAGCCAGGCCTCTGCATCCAGTCCATGCCCCAGCTGCAAGGCTGCCACATGTTGGGTCCCGGTTCAAATGCTGGCTGGCATTCCCCTGCTCTGTGCAGCGCCGCCTGCCGCATGCGGCTGTGCTGCTCGCTGCTCCCAAGCTCCAAGTTGCTGCGGCCCGGCTGCCCACCACAGCAACAGGGCAGGTAGCGCACAAGCCGTGCAGCTGCATTCGAGCGCAAAGCATCAGCAACAATGCAGCCGCAGCCGCGGTGCCCAACCGCCGCACATGCACAACAGCGAGCAGCGCCCAGCCAGAACACCCCGCTGAGCCACGCACCAGCCTCCTCCAGCGCCTTCTTCAGCACCGCCTTCTTGGCGAGGCGGGGGATGTCCACCGTGTAGTCGGTGATGGCCAGCCGCTTGAAGCTGATCACGCGCCGCGTCTGGCCGGGGAAGTCGACCAGGGCCTGCGGACAGAGCAGCGGCAGCGGCAGCGGCGGCATGGTGAGCCAGCACGGATGCACTGCTGCATGCAACCGGCAGCTGCGGCGAGAGGCGAGAGGCGGAGCTCCCCCGGGCACGATGGGGGCGGCGGCTGTCCGGGTTGGCTGCGGGCCTGTGAGCCGGCTGAGCCAGGCTGCAGCAGTGACGGCGTCCAACATGCTGCTGGGGTGGGGCAGCCGCCACTGCTGGCTGGTGGCTGGCATCAACTGCTGTGCGGCCCGGCCCCCTGCCGGCCTGCCGCTGCTGGCCTGCCGTGGGCACCGTGGGCAGTGCAGGCAGGCGTGCTCCTCGCCGGCTTGTGCAGTGCCCCCACGGTCGCCAGCTGCGCCATAGCAGTGCTGCATCCGCCTGGTGTGCCAAGCCGCGCCACGGTGTCCTGTTTCACGCTGCTAGGCGGCCTGCGGCGCTGCAGCAACGCTTGCCGCACCGACCGCCGCCACCGCTGCCGCCGCCGGCTGCTCCCATGCCCTGGGGGCTGCGCGCCGCGCCCTGCCGCCGCTCCCAGGCCCGCTGCATGTGGTGCTGCGGCT
This sequence comes from Chlorella sp. CH2018, assembly GCA_009928355.1. Taxonomy (NCBI): domain Eukaryota; kingdom Viridiplantae; phylum Chlorophyta; class Trebouxiophyceae; order Chlorellales; family Chlorellaceae; genus Chlorella; species Chlorella sp. CH2018. Next base: position 11,497 of record VIYQ01003598.1, on the reverse strand, counting down.
CCCAGGCCGCCAGGGGGCCCCAAAGGCCCGCTGCATGGCGCGCGAGCAGAGGTGCAGCCACTGCGGCGGCCCCAGACTCACCGCGTTGGGGCTGACCACATCGCTAATCACCACCAGCTTGCCGGCCTCCGCCTCCGGGTACTGGACGAGCGCCACGCGCCCGATGGAGACCTGCCTGGCGAACGGCATCCTGGCTCTTGTCCGGGGAACTGCAGCAGCGTGGGTGGCGGCAGCGGCGCGGTGAGGCCCCCGGCGGCAGCCATGCTGCAGCGCCGCAGACATGCTCGACCCTGCCGCCGCCTCCAGCCCCGCCCGCACTCACCGCCGCAGCTTCCAAGAGGCCGGGGCAGGCGCGCCCGCCCCATTCATCCCGCGGCCGCCCGCCGGCGGGGCTCAGCACGCCCCTCATGCGCGCATTCTCGGCCTCCTGCGCAGCTCCAGGGGCCCTCTGTGGGTCCCAGACGCCATTTAGTGGTACGCACATTCTCGAGGCCCGCACCCGCCGCCCGCAGGCGCGCCCAGCCTCCACCGCCGCCCTCCGCCGCCGCCTGCCGTCCACGAGGCTGCAAGGCGGCAATGGAGACAGTGCTCGTGGGATGTGCTTGGGCGCAGCTTGCAACATTGCATGGCGCGCAACGGTGCACGCGAAGGCGCATGGCGTGCTGCAATGCGCGCACCACACAGAGTGCCGCCGACCCGCCGCACCAGCCACGGCTGCGCCTGGCGCCCCGGTGCTCGCGACACGAGCCATCAGGAACAATCTGGACGCTTTAACACTTTTCAATCAGCGGGGTTGTTTCTTGCAGATGCCAGTTGATCTCCGGAGTGCAGTCCCGGTCTCCTCCCCACGTGTGGTGCCGGCTGCACGCTGCCGCCCGCCCAGCCCAGCGGCAAGGGTTCCAGCTGGCATGCTTGCACGCGGCTTCCCCCGACTTTTGCTGTCTCTGATCGTCCCTGCAAGCCCGTCGGTTGGCCATGGGAGGCTCGTTCTCGAAAGCCAACGCCGTTTTCATACAGACTGACCGCCCAGTGCGCGCGTGGGGGGTTGCGAGGTCCATGGCTGCAGTCGAATGAACGCTCGACGCGTCACAAGCGCTTGGTTGACGCCGTTGGCACGCAGCTGCGCACTGCTGCTGCCGCCGCCGCCGGCTTCCCCCCGCCGCCTGTGGCAAGTGCTGCCGCTGCCCGCTTCTCCTGCCAGGTGTACCACGATGGTGAAGCGGTGCAAGCAGTGGTTTGCCTCAACCTGACCGAGCCGGTGGACGTCACTGAGATTGAGTGCCAGGTAACGAGGCTTGCCGCTCAGGTTCAGCGGTCGTTTGCCCCCATAGCCTGCCTGTGGCACGCAAACGTCTCGTCACAGCAGGGCAACCGCCGCTGCCAACCCTGCTACTGGCTGCTGGCCGTCCCCTTGCAACAGCTGACAGGCGTGGAGTCCACTTACTGGACGGAAACGCGCGACCATGGGACGGGTAAGGCACGGAACACGGCCCCTGCCGCCACTGTTTTGCCTGCTTGCATGCGAGGGAGCAGGCGCCGTGTTGCACAGGCTGCTGAGCACACCGGCCACTCGGCTGAAGAACAGGCTTGGCCAGCCATGCTGCCCGCCTCCTCACTTTCCGTTCCCCTGCCACATCTTCACTCCCCGCTTCCTCAGGGAGCCACCGCTATTCAACCACGGAAAGGCATGGCGGCACAATGCAGATGCTGAACGTGCAGGTGCAGCTGCCAGGCGGCAACCGGCGCATCCCGCCTGGGTGAGGCGCTGCAAGCTGGATGTTGACAGGCTGGCGGCTGCCACATGTAATGAGCTGGGTGGCACCCCTGCTGCGAGCTGCACGATCGTTGCGGCAGTCGAATGCCTGCCTGCTACTGCCGGCGGGGGATGAGGCAGCTGCCTGCAGTGAATGAAGCGCCTCCTTGGCCACTCATCCCGCAGGCAGTACCAGTGGCCCATCGTGTGGGCGCTGCCGGCGGGCATGCCCAGCTCTTTCCGGGTCAGCAGCGGCGGCGACGGGTGCGCCTTGTGTTGCGGGCTGCATCAGGGAGGGGCTGCAGCTGGCTGCAGCGTTCCAGGAGGGCGTGTGCACAGCATCAAACCTGGCTTGGTGCGTGTGGCAGCCTGAGCTTGGATGCCTCTGCGCTGCTCCTTCCCCCAGGGCGGAGGTCACCTACCAGATCAGTGTAGTGTTCCACACCCCAGGCTTCTTCTCCAAAGCCATCCGGGCGGTGCAGGTGTGCAGCAGGAGGGGGCACGTGGCGGCACTGTGAGGGAATGCCGTAGCCATGCCCTGAGCTGTGCACAACTGCGCAGGCAAGGCTTGAACCGGGCTTTCGCCCCAGGCAAGCTGCTGAGTCGTGGGCTGCTTGGCTGGCATGAACGCAGGTGCTGACGGTGCGCCAGCTGATGCCGGCACCTGCAGCCATTGTGGACCAGTCGGCGGTGGGTGGCTGGGTGGGTGGGTAAGCACTGCCTAGGGGTGCACTGTTGCTGCACCACTCAGTGAGCACGCTGTGTGAGCCGCGACTCTCTGCGACGTTGCCTGGAGCAGGAGCTGCAGCTGGTGTCGTGCTGCTGCTTCAACCGGGGCTCGGTGAATGCACACGTACGGGTGGACAAGGACAGGTGTGCAGAGGCCTGGGCGGGTTGTGGGTGCTACATGACCCTTGCAACTGCAAGCTTGCAAGCTGTCCAACTGTGCATGCAATGCTGGGACTACAAAGCGCTGCTGTAGCCACTGTGCCTTCTGTTGTTGCCCTAGCTGCTGCCGCCGCGACCTTCTTGGTCACCGCTCCAACCAACCCTGCCGCAGGTGCCAGCCTGGCGAGGAGGTGACTGTAATCCTGGACCTCGATAACGGCCGCTCCAAGCTGCCGGTGGACGGAATTGAGGTCAGGCGTGGAAGGCACATCGTAAAGCACACGGACCATGCTGGCTGCGTTGTGCAGAGCATGGCACGGCTCATCTCATTGGCATGCTTCTGCTACAGAGAACGGGCCCCACTTTGGGATGCTTAACTTCCTGGCGCAACACCCCTTCCTGCCTGCAGCTGTCGCTGAAGCGTGAGGCCACAGCCTACGAGCGACCCGGCTGCACTGGCGGAGATACGCGACGCTTCTTCCAGGTACGGTGCTGCATGGAGCAAGGCTCGGCGGCTCGCTTGTGCCGGGCTGTGCCTGGGTTGTTCATGGGCCAAACTCGCTCTGTCTGAGAGCTGCTACCTCACGCCTGCAGCAACCCAGCTGCACAGCCCTGCTCACAGCGATCCAGCTCCTAAGCTATAAGCGTACGCCCACCCTTGCAGGAGCTGGCCAAGGCGCGGCACGAGGGCGTCCCTCCCTTCACGGCCACGCAGCGGTGCGCCTCCTGAGAGGCCGGCCTGTTGTGCCTTTGCACACTCTGGCACCGCAGCCCGGTGGAAGTGCATCTGCAGCTGTTTGGCCTGTATCAGCCATAAGCTGGCCCTCGGCTCAGGACAGCAGAACAGCAGAGCTGTCGGCTGGGCAGCGTGCTTCTTTGGTTGCGCGGGTGCCTGCCCACCTCCTCGCCCTCACCCCTCCCTCACACCTGCCACATTGTCGCTGCATTGCCTTCCTGCCCCGCCCCGCAGGCGCATGGTGATGCGGTTGCCAGCGGACCTGCAGCCCAGCATGCAGGGCGCGCTCATCCGCTGCCTCTACTTTGTCAAGGTGCGCGCCCAAGGTCGCACTCCTGCAAGCCGCTCTGCCCTCATGGTTATTGGGAGGTGGCAGGGGCGCAGCTGGGCTGGCACACTGGAGGGAGGGCGATGGTGTTTCTTGCCTGCGACTCATGACAGCTGGATACCGGCCATGCTGCCCATCAAGGGCCGAAGTGGTTTGCGGTCCGCCTGAATCAGGTGCATTCCTGTGATCCAGGCCTTGCTCACCCCCCTCACAGGTCAAGCTGAACATTGGATCCTTTGTCAAAGATGTTCGGCTAAAGGTGCGCAAACCGCTCCGCTTGCTGACAACCTACCTGGAGAGGCAGTGCCTGCGCCACGGCACCAAGACTGTGCAGCACCGCGACAGTGCTTCTCCCGCACCCTTTGCTGCCGCTCAGACCCGCGCCGCCTTGCACGTCAACCCCATTGCTTCACAAAACTCCTCTTCCCGCTGCCCCTTGTGCCCCCTCTTGGCACAGGTGCCCATCGTGGTGCTGGCGCCCCAGCCGGCGCCCACGCCTGAAGAGCCCTTCTTCTCTGAGCCGCCGCCCTTCTGGCACCCCAGCGTGGTCACCCCGCCCCAAGCCATTGCTGTGCCCTCTGCGCCGCCGCTGCCGCCCGAGCTGCTCCAGCCCAATGCGCCCTTCTGGGCGCGCACGCTCAGCAACACAGGGGCAGACAAGCAGGCAGCAGCAGCGGCATCGGCAGCTGTGGCGGTGGATGCGGCAGCAGCGCCCCCATCCGCGCCTCTACCGCCGGCAACAGCGGTGGCGGCGAGCAATGGCTCCAAGTACCCTGTCGTCTAATGCTATGTCAGCACTGCCAGCACCCTCTTTTGTTCCTGGCCTGTACCAAACGCTGCCCCCTGACTAATTGACCCGTTTGCTGGCGCCGCCGCTTAGGACCGCCGCCCCGACCTTGGACACTTTTGACTGCTCAAGCGCCCTGCTTGTCAACTCTTGCCGACTCTCTGCAATACAGCGAGAGTGATTTGGGAGGGAAAGGCAGCTTAACCCGGCATGGCCGCTTGAATCTCCGGTGCAGGTGGAAAGATTGAGCGTGTTGTCCTGCTCCCTAAGCTGGTTTGCCTCCAGTAGCTCCTCTCTGCCCCCAGCACCTGCCCAGCATGCAAGTGGAGGAGGAGCAGCGTGTGCAGAGCCTTGCCCAGGGCGCCTTGCTTGCGTTGCACGCTGACGCCACGCCACCAGGCGCAGCAGATCTCGCCCAGCAGCTCTTCCCAGCAGCAGCAGCCCTCAGGTAGGGCCGCAGGGGAGGGTTTGGACGGCGGCGGCGCCGCCGCAACGCCGCGGTCAGCGCGGCTGCCTCCCCAATGCGCGGCTGTTGCAGCTAGATCTGTCAAAGCTTAATTTCCTAGCACCCACCCGTGCACTCCCCCGCAGGATCAATGTGGTCACTGGGGACCCTCAGGTCTTGGCCTCAGTTGGATCCCTGCTGGGCCCCGGCCCGCTAGCGCTGGCGCTGCTACCGCTCCATGCATCGGCGGCGGGTGCAGCGGTGGTGCGGCGAGCCCCCGTGTTCCTAACTGAGGAGGGCAGGCAAGCGATGCGGCTGCACTGGGTGCATCAGAAGCAGCGGGAAAGGCGTGGGCTTGCGCTGTGTTGCCCTGGGCCTCCCAGCGCTCTCCCATTCCTGCATTCGATTCAATCCCTCCACTACCTGCCACCCTCACTCACGCCTCAGGCGCGGCCTGGCCTGCTTCGACTTTGAGGGCGGCGCTGTGTTCTGCCTGCCCATCATGGCAGCAGAGCCGCAGGCAGCAGGGCAGCAGGCGGCTGCGGCAGCCATGCCCCGCTGCCTGGGCGCGCTGCTGCTCAGCTTTGACTCCCCGGCCCAGCTGGATGCGCCTCACGCCCGCAACCTGCTGCTGCTGTCCCGGGCAGTTGCAGCGGGGCTGCCGGCGGCGGCAGCGCCGCTGCAGCAGCAGTGTGCCTTGATCCTGGGTGTGCAGCCGCCCGCCGCGCCTGGAGCAGAGGAGGAAGAGGAGCAAGCGGCGGATGAGGAGGGGAGTGTGAACATGAGCGACAGTGAGGCAGAGGGTGGCTCAGGAGAGCTGCCGCCTGTGTGGGAGGAGGAGGAAGCAGAGGCAGCGGCTCTGGCTGAAGAGGAGGCACTGCGCCAGCAGCAGGAGCAGCAGCAGCGGCAGCAGCTGGAGTGGGCGGCGGGCAGCTGCAGGGAGCAGCCGCCTGAGCCGCCAGAGGACCCTGGCTCTGCCTCTGCCGCCCTGGCTGTGCAGCCGCAGCACGAGGGGCAAGCCGAATCAAAGGCAGAGGTGGCTGCTGCAACAGGGGAGCGCAGCACGCGGCGCACCGGCAGCGGCGGCGGCGGCAAGGCAGTACCAGCCGCCGCCGCCACAGCCGCCCTGGTGGCAACGCCGCCCTCGCCGACCGCAGTTGCCAGCCGCAATTCCAGCTTTGAGACCAGGGGCAGCTTGGACACGCCCCGCAGCCCTCTGCTGCTGGAGATACGGCGCTCGGTGCAGCCGGTGCCGCCGGCTGTGCAGCCGGAGCAGCCGCCGATGCAGCCGCTGCCCGCCAGCCCGCGTGCGGCAGCGCCGCCGGGCAGGAGCCGCCTGTCTGTTGAGGGTCAACGCTCCACAGAGCCTCCTGCAGAGCCAGAGAGCCCCTCAGTGCTCAAGGCCAAAGCCAAAGCCGCGGCGGCAGAGGCAGCGGCGGCAGGCGGCGGAGAGGCGGCGGCAGGCGAGGCTGCCAGCAGCAGCACTGCGCCAGGCCCTGGTGGCGGCGGCGGCACTGGGTTTACAACCCCGCTGCTCAAGGTCTCGCCCACTGAGTCGGAAGCTAGCATGGAGACGGCGGAAAGCACCCAGCTGGCACGGGAGGCGGGCAGCTCCCTGCTGCGCATGCTGCGCTTTGAGGACCCAGCGCTGGAGGCACGCTTTGCGCGCTGGCTGCATGCCCAGCTGTGGCGGGTGAGTGGGCTTGAGGGAGGGAGGGCGAGAACTTGACAGCATTCGCTTGCAGGGCAGCATTGAATCCTGACCTAGCCATGACACTTGCGACGTGCTTTCATCCCTCACAGTCCGTTCTGCCTCGATTGCCCTCCCCTGGCTCCCCGCGCAGACCGACCTGCTGTCCTGCTGCCTGGCTGTCACGCTGCAGCTGACCCTGCTGTGCACCAGCGGCAGCGGCGGCGCGCCCCTGCCCTGGGCTGCGCTGCAGTGGGCCACCGTGCTGGTGCCCCTGGCCCTCATGCTGGGCTGGCGCACAGCGTGAGTGTCAGGAGGCGTAGCACGCCCAGCATGCTATGCGTGGACAGCGCTTACGTCAATCACCGCCGGCGTCACCAGTGGCAGCTGCTCAGTCACATGCCACTCTTCCTGCACCCCGCCCTGCCCATCTCCCTCTTTCAATCTGCTGCCTTCCTGCCCTCCCAATCTACAGGTATCTGCTGCACCGCGACCTGATCATGACTCTGTGGTACCTGTCCTGCGGCTGCTGGCGCCTCTGCACTGCCAATGCCCCCTCCTGCAGCAGCGGCGAGGCGGCAGCAGTGCCCAGCGGCCCTGGCCAGGGCGGCTGGCTGCCGTGGCTGGGGCCGCTGTCGCTGGTGGCGCTGGGCATGGGTGCCCAGCTGTGCAGCCTGGCCGCCCGCACGCAGGTGACAAGCGCTGGCAGTTAGCGAGGGTGCTTTGTGCAGGATCAATGGTGGGGCTGCTTGGCGGTTGGCTGCTGTGCGTGCCTTGCAAGCTCAGCAGGTCTTCAACACCGCCTTGCAATCTATCCTCTTCCTTCCTCTACCCCCGCAGAGCCGCCTGTGTGTGCAGGCGCCCCTGCAGGCCCTGCTGTGCGTCTCTAACGCATCGGCGCTGCTGCGCAGCTGCCAAGGCACCGTGTCTGAAGCACTGCAGGTGTGTGTAGGCCTTCAATCAAGCACTTTATTCACCACGTCTGGCTGTGCGGCCGCCGTCTGTGCACCTTCTGTGCACTGCCTTGATAATGAGACAGCCTGCTCCTCCCCTTGCTGCAGCAGGCATTCGCTTTCACGGTGCTGCTGCCCCTCGCTGTCCTCTACAAGCTGGAGATGGAGGCCCGCAATGCCTTCCTGGTCCGCCTGCCCCTGCTGCCGCCCGAGCTGCAGCCGTAGCCACACCTTGGCCACCACGGCAGGCCGTAGGGTTGACCTTGCGGCTGCTGCAGGGTTCTCAGGCCCACGATTGCTGTTGGTCCCTACAACCGTTGGGGGGCACATGTTGCCCCCGCTAACGCAAGATGCAATGGCCCTGCTCCTGCATGTGCTGATTGGTTGATTTGACGCCTGTGCCCACCTTTCTCCGCCTGCTCTCCACCCCAACAGCAATGCCATGATCCTTCCCTTTGCACCATTTCATCCTTTCGTTGCCTGCAATTCTGTGCAATGCCTTAACAAGTGTACCACCAGCCAAATGCGTTGGGATTACGCAGCAAAGCCACCAAATGTCAGCATGCATCTGCAGCCACTGATTGCTCATTGCCTTCTGTAACCAGCCCCACGCAGCGAATGTTCAGTCCGGCAGCCCCCCACACACACACGGCTGCACTTGCGTGCCTGCGTCACAGGTGCCCCCCTAACAAGGAACACATCGGTGGCACTGCCCGTGCAGCGTTCTCTGCGTACTATCCACCATCGTGCCAGCTGATGTAGTTTGCCGAAATTATTACAGAGGACTCCGAAGTCCGAACCGAATACATGCCGAAATGTCAGAATAATCATCAGGGCAGTCGGGCGCAGCATGCTGCTGTGCTGCCGCCAGTGCCAGCGGCGGCCCGCAGGCGGTGTGGGGCCTGCCAGGTCGCAGGCGTGGCCCCACAACAGCCAGTGCGTCGGGCAGCAGGCGTCCGCGGGTGCGGTTTGGCTTGCTGCCGTCATGGGCGGGCGGTGCCGCTGGGCGGTGGCAGCAGGGCAGGCAGCGAGCTGCGCTCGGCCAAACAGAAGCAGGGAAACTGAAGGGGCTGCTGAGTGTGCAGGGATCTGTGGGGCTTGGCTCGCAAACAGAGGGCATCGCTCGCATCACATTTGAACACTAGTCAGGAGAGGGTCTGGCTGAGGGCAGCGCTCGCCCGCAGCGCTCGTGACTGGAGGCCCTGGGTGCGCCCCTAGCTACACATCCACCTTGCAGACCTTGCGGCCAGGGTGCGCAATGCACTCGGCGGGCAGCGGCTCCTTGCCGGCCAGCAGCAGGCGCACATCTGCAGCGGATGAGGGGGCGAAGGGTGTGTTTGGTGGGAGGGTGATGGGCGCTGGGGGTCCTGCCAGCGAGTGCGCACAGCTCACACTGGTATGCAGGGTGGGTGCAGCATCTGCTGACTGCAGGCCTTGCACCACCACTGCACTGAACTGCTGAACTACAGCGGACATGGTCACATGCGTGGGGCGTGCAGGGGCTGACATGTATAGCACACCAGCGCCTGCACACGCACCGGCCTCAAAGTCGGCTGGGTTGAAGGAGGGCTTGTAGCGCTTGCGGGCCACGCCGTCCTTGTCCACCAGGAACTTGGTGTAGCTGCAGTTAGATGTCAGTGCCAATGAAGTGGAAGCAAGTGAGCGGGTGATGATGAACGAGAAGACCACCCCCCTGCAGGGCGCGTTGTGGCTCCCAAGCCCAGACACACGCCGCCCCGCTTCGGTGGCCTAGTCTGCATGCTGCCCCGGTGTGCATGCTGTTATGGCACCCAGTGCTGCCGTTGGTCACTTGATCTAGTGACGGCACCCATCCCCGCCCCACCACCCACCCACTCACTTCCACTCAATGCGGCCGGGCTCGCCGGGCAGCGGGGGCCCAAAGGAGCTGGGCAGGCTGACAGGCTGCTGCGCCTTGAGGATCTGGTAGATGGGGTGCGTGCCCGAGCCGTTCACCTGCGGGTGCAAGCAAAGATGCGGGATGCGGAAGCGAAAGAGTTAGGGGTCTGGGTGGGCGGAAGGATTCAGCAGCTGCCTGGAGCGGAGTAGCAGCGCCAGTCACAGCGGTAGCGGCAGCAGCGGCGGGGGCTGCCACAGCGGCATGGAGCAGGCTGAATGGAGAGGGTAGGCTGGCGGCCCCTCACCTCGATTTTGTCAAACACGTCAAACTGTAGGGGTGCGGCAGCAGGCAGCGCAGGATGGGGTGTGTCAGCCAGCAGCTTTGCAAGCGGAGGCACAGCACAGTGGTGCTGCCATGCTAGTGCTGGCAGCTGACCGCGCGCTGAAGCACGGACGGCAGGCTGCTGCTGCCAGGCAGCCATGTCAAGCAGCAGTGCAGATGTGCCCCCGGCAGCTGCTCTCCAGGCAGCACCCACCTCAAACCCAAACTTGCGCCAGGCCCACTCGCGCTCCTCCTGAGAGGTGCCGGGCGCCTGGCCACCAAACTGAAGGGAAGCCGGGTGGCGTGCAGCAATGTTGGATAGCTGAAGTCCGCCGGCAACACACAGCAAACCTGCATTGACGGCGCTGCCCTTGCACCGCGCAGCAGCAAAAATGGCAGCAGGGTCATGGTCGCACCTGGTTGCACGGGAAAGCGCAGAGCGTAAAACCCTGGTCCCTGCAGCAAGTTGCAGGCAGCAGATGCTTCAGAGATGCGTCAGCTCTGGCTGAGGCCAACAGCCGCGGCCGCTGCGTTTCCTTTGTTCGTCCCCCGCCAGTTGCAAGCCACTGCAACATAAACAGCAGCAGCTTCCCGCGGGCCACCCACTTGTACTTTTCGTACAGCGACCTAGCACCAGGGTAGTTTACGTTCTGCAAATCAGGGGTGCGCGGCTACTGTTGGCCGACAGCAGGCACCCTGCAGACCAACAGTGCAACAAGCATGCATCGGTGGCATCGATGGCGGCGGCGGGAGCAGGCAGCAGCAGCGGCGCCCGCCCACCTGCAGGGGTCATTCACTGGCGACGTTGACCACCATCAGCACCTGCACCACAACCGTGGAGTGGATGGCGCATGCCGTCTGCAAATGCCGCCATGCGGGGGAGCAAGTGCAGGCCATGCAAGGGGCAAAGCACGATCGCCTTGCATGTCGGCAGCGGGCAGAGGTGCGCCTCAGCAGCCGGCAAACCCACTTTTCCCCTGTAGCGCTCCAGCGACACCTCCTCGCCAAACATGAGCGCCGACAGGTCGTAGATGCTGTCAGTGGCAGGCGGGGCAGCCGCCTCGACGGGCCCCGCGCCGGCGCCGCCCGGCAGCAGGAGGCCGCCCAGCAGGGCTCCTCCCGCCAGCAGCGTCTCACGGCGCTTGGCTGCATTGCCTCGCCCCTCTCCGTAGGCGGCGGCACGCACTGCCAGGGGCGCCCTGGGGCGCCCAGCGGCCGGTGCGGCGGTCCAGCCGCGGCTGGCGCACGCCGGAGCGCGCACGGTGAGCGCCATGGCCCTTGCAAGTTGCCCCGGGGCGCGGACAGGCGACGAGCGTGGCGTTCCGACAGCCTTTCTGCGGCCCGACCATCGCATTTCCCATGCAAGTGCCTCTGCCGTGACTGATCGGCGCCCTGACTCGCACAGGCCCCTCCTTGTGCACCGATCTGTCCATTCCCCGCTCCCCAGTGCCTCCCCGACCTCCGCCCCCGCGCGCTCAAACTCGCCGCGCGCTTTCAGAGGGCCCGTGCGCGCATGCGCCGGCCGATCTGCTTGTAGGACTCGTTGCACCGCCCCGGCAGCCGGCCCAATGCCGAGCGTGACAGCGCTGCGGCGCTGGCTGGTGTTTGTGGCGCTGCTGAGGCTCTTCTCAGGTGCGGGGGAGGCCCAGGGCGCGGGTGCACCGGCCGGGGCATTGCCTGGGGGCGATCTCACGTCCCCGCCGCCGCCCTTGCCCCCGCCCTCCGCCCGCCTTCCGCC
>VIYQ01003593.1:0-47643 GCA_009928355.1 Chlorella sp. CH2018 | reverse complement strand
GGGCGGCACGTAGGCCTGGTGGGCAGCGGCGGGGGTGGCGGGCGGCACGTAGGCCTGGTGGGCAGCGGCGCTAACGGACGAGTTCTCATGGTTAATCTTGATGGCCAAAGCTCTTCGCAGATTTGAGTGCTTATTGGTGCATGCCGTTTGCCCCCTGGGATGCCACTTCTGTGCTTTTGCTGCACCAGAGGGACCAGGGGTCCCGCAGCCATCCTTCGCTTGGTCAGTGCTGCCTTGACTGGGGCCTGGGCTATGGTGTGCATGCCCATCATGACGGATGCTATTGGTTTACACATTCCAGCCCACACACATTGCTGCTTGTTGCTGGAAGGCCTCCAGCGCAGGTGTTGGGGTTGGCCGCCACACCGCCGCTGACGCAGCGCATGGGGCGTCGAAGATGGAAGGCGCCCGCCCGCCCCGCCGGCGCTTTCGATCGCACGCATGGCCGCCGGCCTAGCGTTTGTGGTCCGGCGCAGCTGCCCTGGGCGCGCCTTTGCGCGGCTCTGCGCCGGGGGCTTCCTGCCGGGCGCGCGGCCGGCCCTGGTGGCCGCCACAGATGCCACAGTAGCGCTGCTGGTGGCTTCGGAGGGCGCGCAGGATGGCGAGGGCCAGCTGGAGGTGGTCTGCGAGCAGCCCGTCTTCGCGGCGGTCCGGGCGGTGGCGCCGCTGCCGGCTGGTGCCCCTGGCGAGCAGGTGTGCGCCGTAGCTTTGTGCTGGGCAAGATTGCCAAACTTTCTCACTGGTCCGGTGCGGGTGGTGATGAATGCAGTGTGCCGCAGCCATCGTTTGGCCGGGGCGACACCTCCTGCGTTGGTGGGAGCTGCCGCCGCACACCTCCTCCCTTTGCTGGCCACCTTTCACCCTTGTTTCTTGCCACTGCTCTCAGGACCTGCTGGCCCTGCTGACAGACTCGGGGTTCCTGTCCATCCTGCGCTTCGATGCCGTCCTGTGCCGGTGGGTGCTTGGATCACGAGCATGATGCGGTCCAAGGGCGGCCAGGGCTTGCTGCTCAGCAAGCAGCATCTGCTGGCCCCTGTGCGCGACGTGGCTTTGCAGTTGCCTGCGCAGCCGCGTGCTGCACCTGGTTCACTCCCAGCACCCATCACCACCCAATGCAGGTTTGTGGCGGTGCAGCAGCTGGCACTGCCGCCCGAGCCGCCTGGAGACCCCTTCCGCCTGCTGGCTGTGCACCCAACTGGTGCCGCCGTGGCTGTGGCATCGCTGATGGGATCAGTGTGCATCGCAGCGCGGCAGCCGGTCGTGCCACCCAACACATCTGGCAGCCCCGACAGCGCAGCAGCTGGCAGTGATGGCAGCGCGGCAGGCCTTTTTGGCAGCACGGTCTCCCTCAGGCTGGCCCACAACCTTTGGAGCCTGGCCTTTGCAACTGCCAGCGCATCGGATGCTCCAGCGGCGATTGCAGCAGGGGCTACAGCAGCAGCAGCAGCAGCGGCAGCAGCTTTGGGTGCAGCACCCGCAGAGCCCATCAGCCTGGTGGCACTGCAGCAGCACCCGCTGAGCGGCGCCTTTGCTGTAGCAGAGTACCTGTGCACAGCGGCTGCAACGGCAGGCCGTTCGCAGCCGCAGCTCACAGCCTTCTTCCCGCTTGAGAGCACAGGCACCAGCAGCGGCAGCGCAAGCACCAGCCAGCCCGGTAGTCCCTCCAGCAGAGCAGGTGCTGGCAGCCCTCAGCTGGGGCAGCCACGGGCGCTGGTGCAGCTGCCGCCAGCAGCAGAAGGTTGGCACCCGGGTGCCTGTGTGCTGCTGCGGGAGAGTGGTGTTCAGCTGATCAGCAGCGGCATGCAGCCAGCACCTGAGCCCGCCACGCAGGCGGCAGAGCGCTGGTGGCGGCAGCAGGAGGAGCAGCCAGCGGCGGCGGCAGCAACGGCGGCGGTTGAGCCAGCTGCTGCCGAGGAGGCGGCCCGCCCGCAGCCGATGGCCGTCTCTCTAGAGCAGCAGCCATCGGTGGAGGGACAGCTGCTGCGTCTGAGGCGGCAGGGATCGCTGGAGCAGCTTCCGGATGCCTGGGAGGAGAGCGGGGAAGGAGAAGATGTCGAGATGTTGGAAGCAGCAGGGTCGGAGGCAGTCGCACCAGCACCAGCAGCGGAGGCGGAGGCGGCAGGGGCGGCAGAGGCTGCAGACGAACCAGATGAGGCAGCAGGCGAGGCCGCTGTCAGCGCAAGCCCACCAGCCAGGAGCGCATCTGCGGCAGGCAAGGCAGCACTTGCGGTGCCAGCCAACAGCAGTGGGCAGCTGGTGACATGCTGCTGCTGGGAGTGGCCGGCGCCGACTGGAGGGCAGCTCGACGGGCAGCAGCCGGTGCTGGCGTGCGCCTTAGAGGACGGCAGCCTCTGGCGCCTGCCGCTGCCGAGTGCAGCAGAGTGCAGCGGCAGTGGAGGCAGCTGCGTGTTTCCATGCCCGGCCCGTGCCTCAGGCGGCGAGCAGCAGCAGCAGCAGCGCACAGCACCAGCAGCCCGCAGCATAGCAGCTGTGCCTGGAGGCCTGCTGTGTGCCTGCACAGATTGCAGCGGTCTGCAGCTGCTTCAGCTCCACCCCTCAGGCGCCTACGAGCCTCTGCTTCCAGCCCTGGCATCCGCTCAGCAAGCGGCTGCGGGCTGGGATGCCAGCGCTGCAGCAGCTGCCTGCACCCTTCCGGCAGCTGCCCCTGTGGCAGACTGTGTGCTGGCTGACCTAGAGGGCAGCGGCCAGGCACAGCTGTATGCAGCCTGCTGCGGCACCGCCGGCAGTGGGGGCCGGCTGTGTGTGCTGTACCCTGACCCCAAGCCCGAGACAGTGTTCGAGCTGCCGGGCGCCGCTGAGGTGAGGGATTGTGCCAGGTTGTTCTCATACCTGCGCTGCTGGGAAATGCGCCTGATCTCCAGCTTCAAAGTGCTGCCACAGATCTGCCCTTCCAGCTCAAGTGCTTCCGCAATCGAACCTGACTCTGCAGGGCATCACTGGTCTGTGGGGCTTGCGGCAGCGCACTGCTGACCGGCACCACAGCCTGGCGCTGCTGAGCTTCCTTGGAGGCAGCCGCTTGCTGGCCGCACAGGGTGAGTGATTCCCCTCACCGCTTGAGTGCGGGTGTTTGAAGCAAAAGTCCCCAGCAGCAGATCTCTCTGGGGTTCCTGGTCGCCATCTGTTCACGTTCTCATGCCATGTGCCTGCCCGCTCTGCAGGTGGCATTTTTCGGGATGTCACCGACTGCTACCCGCTGCACTCATCAGCACAGACGCTCGCGGCAGGCAACCTGCACTGCCCAGCCACAGCAGGCACAGCAGGCATAGCGGCACAGGTTACCTCCCATGCTGCCGTGCTGTTTGCCACCCAGCCGACTACTGGACTAAGCAGGCAGGCCAGCGATGCGCTGCCCTTCTCTGCTGCTCCCCCCAACAGCAGTGATGCCAGCAGCAGCGGCGTTGGCGCACAGCCGGCATGGCAGCCACCGGCAGGCTGCAGCATCGGGGCTGCAGTTGTCACAGACAATGCAGTGCTGCTGTTCTGCACAGGCAGCAGCCGGCAGCTGGTGGTACTTCTGCCAGACTTTTCGGCACCAGCGGGCAGCTCTGGTCCAGGCGGCGAGGCACCGCTACCCCAGCTGGTGGCGGCAGCTCACATGCCGCTGCAGGCAGATGTGTCTTGCATCAGCAACCTGTTGGAGCAGACTGGCGCACCTGCAGCTGAGGGGCAGTCGCCGGAGCAGCAGGCAGGCCAACCGCAGCAGCGCTCAGCAGTGTTTGCTGTGGGCACCTACTCCTCATCGGTGCTGCTTGTGCAGCTCAGCTGGGAGGCGGCGCAGCCGGCAGCAGCCAGCCTGTCAGTGATGCAGGCAGTTGACCTCACAGCCAGCAGCATTGCGGGCAGCATTCCCACTGCAGCAGCGGCGGCAGCAGCAGCAGCCGAGTCTGCTGTCCCCTTTTCGCCGCGGGCGTTCCAGCGGGAGCAGCTGACGCCAGAGAGCCTGATGGTCTTACCAGCCCCTGAGGTAGCTGCAGGTGCAGCAGCAGCGGGCGCACCTCCAGCACCTGTGGCAGCAGCAGCAACTGGGGGTGCAGCATCGCTGCTGGTTGGCTTGCGCACCGGCAGCCTGCTGCAGTTGCGGTGCAGCTGGGGACCACAGCAGGCAGAGCAGGAGGAGCTACTGGCTGTGCCCCTTGGCCACATGCCTGCAGTGCTGCTGCCCCTGCCGGCACAGCCCTCACTGGCCACAGCGGCAGCAGGCGTGCCTCCGCCGGCCGCAGCGGCGCTCAGTGACCGCGTGTCGCTGCTTCACTGCCCTGCCGCGGCGGCAGCAGGCGGCGGCCGGGTGCGCTGCGCACCCCTGGCGCTGCCACAGGTGCAGGCGGCTGCACCGCTCCTGTTGGAGAGTGACAACCTCGCCAACAGCACCTGCATGGTATCAGAGGCCGGCTGGGGCGGCAGCGAGGCAGCACTTGAGACAGCCTTTGGCAGCAGCGGCGCTCCCACTGGCGTGCAGCCTCCAGCTCAGCAGCTGCAGCTCTTCTTGCTGTGTGCTGCCTCAGACGGCTGCCTGCGCATGTTGTCCTTGGACCCGCAGCAGGTAGCGTCCAGCCGCTGCTGGCCCCTGCCACATGACCTGCAGCCCAGCCGGCTCATAGCGCACCCTGCCAGCGGTTGTGTGGCTGTTGCGGGAGCCAGCAGCAGCCTGGCGGAGCTGCAGCGCGCGCGGCACAGGCTTGCTTGGGACGCAGAGGAGGAGGAGGAGGGTCTGGTGGCTGCAGTGCAGCTGCTTGATCCAGGCACTGGTGAGTCTGACAGCTGTGCTGTTTTTGCCCTCTTGCATCGCCATCTGCCCCAGCCTTTCTTGATTTATGGGGCATCTGGGCAGTACAACACAAGCCTCCTGCATCTGCACGCCGAGCCTTGGTGGCGAAAAGCCGCTTAAACCTACTCCAAGTTCTGTGTGCGTATCCCTTTCCAGGCGACCTGCTGGCAAGCTACACTGGCTTTATGCCAGATGAGAGCATTACAGCCCTGGCTGTGTGGGACCCGGCGCACCCAGGCCCCCAGCAGCCCCCGCCGGGCAGCCTTGCCAGCAGCATTGAGGCAGCCGGAACGCCAGCAGCAGGGGCAACGCCGACGGAAGCAGCAGCAGCAGCAGGGGCGGCGGCAGCTGGCAGCGGCGCTGAGGTGCCCCCGGGAGGCTTCATTGTGGTGGGCACCACGGTGGGCTATGGGGAGCCTCCCGGCGACGCCAAGGCTCGCTGGGGCGGCGCTCCACAGGGCCCGCCGCGCTGGGACGATGAGACCAGCCTGCGGCTGCAGGGCCGCCTGCTGCTGCTGCAGGTGGCAACGCCCATGGCCGCATCAGCAGGAGTCAGCCTAGGCGGCGCTGCCGCTGCCGCCACAGCATCAGCAGCAGTGCCAGCAGAGGCAGCAGGCGGCGCAAACTGGGAGCCTGTTCTGCTTGAGGAACAGGCACCTCGCCGCAAGTTGCAGCTGCTGGCTGTGGCAGAGATGCACCTGCCCAACCGAGTGCTTGCGCTCTGCCCGGGCAGCACCCGCATCCTCGGCGACCGCAGCAGCAGCAGCAGCAGCGACGGTGGCAGCCCTCGTGCAGCAGAGTCGCGGCTGTTTGCTTCCGTCGGCCGCCGCGTGGTGTCTCTGGAGTGGCGGGCTCGGCAGCAGATGCTGCGGCGCGTGGCTTGGATGCCCACGGCTCGCCCCATTACCTCGCTGCAGGTGGGCCTGGGAATGTGTGCGGCTGTTGGTTTGTTTGTGGCTGGAAGGGGCCGTGGCGTGCACACTGGTATCAAGGGAATGCTCCTTGCTGGCTGCTGGCTGCATGCCTGCACATGCTGTGCGTTGTGCCAACGCCAACCATGCCTCCACTCCCTGTTGCTGCAGCTGTCGGGCGGCCTGCTGGCGGCAGCCGACCGGCGGGAGGGTGTCACTCTCTACCGCTACTTTGAGCCAGAGCCAAGCGCCGAGGCGCCCCCGCCGCACCCAGACCAGCGCGGCCGGCTGGCGCGCCGCTACCGCCTGGCACCCCCCGCCGCCGGCGAGCTGCGCCACCGGCTGGGCCTGGCGCCGCAGCTCCACATGCGGGACGGCGGCACTAGTGAGGGGGCGCACAGCGCAGCGGGGCAGGGCAAGGAGCCTGAAGAGGAGCTAGAGCCTGGATTCAGTGTGGTGGCCGCAGACACCTGCTGCCGCCCTGCTGTGGGCGCCCTGGTGGTGCCAGCTGCCGCCAGCGCCCCGGACGCTAGCAGCGGCAGCAGCGCAGCTGACCCAGCGGCTACGGCGGCAGCAGCGGCGGCGCTGGATGCTCATGGAGAGCTGCGCCTGCTGCAGCAGCGCTGGCCTGGCCAGCAGGCAGCGCTGCACCAGCGCTGCTGCTTCCTGCTGCATGAGCCAGCGGTGGCCCTGCTGCCTGGCAGCCTGGGATATCAGGGGAGGCAGCCGGCGGCGGTGCGCTGTTGGGAGCAGCTGCAGCACCCACAGCAGCAGGAGCAGCAGCTGAGATGGCAGCAGTGACACTGGGCGGCAGTGTGCTGTCCCTCCGGCCGGTGAATGCGGCAGATGCGGCGCAGCTGGCAGCCTTGCAGCGCGCCCTAGCCAGCCACCCAGCCACCGCACCCCTGAGCGGCGGCAGCCACACCGCATACCGCGGATGGGAGGCGAGCGGGCAAGCAGTGCCAGCAGTGCCTCTGCTGTTCCGCCACCCAGTGCCGGCTGATGCAAAGGAGGGCGGGGCTGAGGCAGAGCTGCTGCCGCCGGCATCGCCCAGCGGCGCAGCGGCAGCAGCCCAGGAGGGGCTGCTGGGCAGCGCAATGGCACTGGAGCCAGCTGCTCCAGAAGCGGAAGCAGGCCCAGACGCCGAGGCGCAGCCGGCAGCAGGCGGCGGCACCTCCCCATTGCCAGCTGGAGCAGCTAGGCCGGTCAGGCTGCCCATTGCGGCAGCAGGGGCGGCAACAGCGGCGCAGCCAATGGATGTCATATTGGATGGCGAGCTGCTACAGCAGTTCCTGCTGCTGCCACCAGCAGAGCAGCGTGCCGTAGTGGCTGGCATGCGCGGCAGTGGCGTGGCGCCAGGCAATGAGCTTGCGGCAGCAGAGCTGCGCCGCACCACGCAGCGGCTGAACAATCTGGTTGCATCCCTCATGTTGTAGGCTTGTTGTTTCACCGCGTAAAGGTTGCATTGTGTTCTCTGCTGCAGCAGGTCCGCCATGCTTCTGTGTGAAGCATGCTGTATGGCTTGTGCCCTGTACACTAGTTTGCCCCTGCTGCTCCGTGTTTCATTCAGAGTGTGCGTTTGATTCAGATCGAGCGTTGACCAGCTTGTGACGCATTTTTCCAAACGTTCAAGGGAAAGGGCAGAAGGCTTTGGGTTAGCTCCGACGTGCGAAACAGCTCAGGCAGGCATGACGGCGTCGGCAGTTGTGGTTGGCCTGGCCTTGGGCGATCTGAATGCATCATGCACCGCCGCTTGGCGAGACAGACCTTGGCCCAGCCAGCAGCAGTTGAAGATTGAGCAGCACGTTACAACGCATCTTCCAGGTTACCAACGCAGCTGTAAACATGCTGCGCGGCTGCACCACTGGCAGCAGCTGAGCGCGCAGGCTGCAATTGGCCGGCGCCGCGGTTATGGCACCGGGGTAAGCGGCTGCTGCCTAGCCTGCAGCTGCTGCCACGTGTAGCGGTGTGCGAATCCGCTGGGTGCGTTGCTCAGAAGGGCTGCACCACGCTGGCTGTGAGGAAGGCGCGGCTGGTGGGCAGGTTGGGCGGCAGCGGCACGCTCATCCACGAGTCTGTGCCAGCATCGTAGCTGCGCAGGGCCAGCAGAGCAGGAGGAAGCAACTCAGGGCTAACCCTTCAGGGCTCAGGCAGGGCTACGCGGTGCTGGGGAAAACGGTGCTCATCCCAACGCGCATGCCAGCAGGGGACGGGGAGCAGCAGAGTGTCGAACGCCCACATTGCGGTACAGCGCAGCCAGCAAACAGCAAGGCCTGAATGCTCAAAGCTGCGGCCGGTTGTAGCAGCCTTCCCCCTGCATGTCGGCCAGGCCCCAGCCCCACAACCGAGGCGCAACCGCACCCACATGCCCCTCACCGCTCAAAGCTGCGGTTGTATTGGTAGCCATCCGCCTGCATGCCGCCAATGACCCAGAGCGCGCCGTCGGCATAGGCAGCGGCCCCGTACGCGCGCGCCTGCTGCATCGAGGCCTTGGGAACCCAGGCGTTGAGGCGGGGGTCGAATGCCTCCACTGCAGGGCAAGGGCAAGGGTCCGAAGCACAGTCAGATGTGCATGGCACAAACGAGCACAACGAACAGTGACTGGTTGACAGCGCGCGCAGCAGCACACCACCGCTCACCCGTGGGCATGAATGATGAGTCGGGCTGGTTGACGTCGTAGCCACCCACCTGCCGGGCACAGCGGGGCAGGAAATGTTGAGTGAGGTGGCGACAGTGCCTGCATGTCGCCTGGCCTGGGTGGCATCCCTAGCCACCCGCCGTTGAATCAAAAGGAGCACGTGCTCGCCGCGAGTCCGCCCTTCAACTCTGTATCCATCCACACAGCATGGCCTCCGTCTTGGGGCAATTATGGAGCTTTTTGATCAAGCATGCCTCCGGCAGGAACTCACGACATACAGCAGGTTGTTGGGGCCGCCGGTGCAGGCGTGCGCGCCGCGGGCCTGACGCATGTCCGGAATCTGAGCAGAGGGAGGTGAGGCAGCAGCCGGTTAGGTGTAGCAGCAGCGGTCAAACGGAGATGCAGGTAGCTGATTCAACGTCCGCCGAGCTTGCAGCACTTCAGGCAGCGCTGTTTCGTGCAGGACAGCCCTCCCGGCGGCGCGATTGTGGCATGCAGTGCAGCCAGGAGCTGGCCAACAGGGCAGCTGCCAGACTCACCAGCTGCCACTTGCCCTCCCGGGGGTCCAGCCGCTCAGCAGACTGCGGGCAGGTTGGGGCCAGAGTGTTGCTGGATTACGTCTGGTACGCCCGTTGCCACCCTCCCTTGATACCCTCTGTCTATTTGCAAGGGACAGGGAGTGCTTCTTCTCAGTGCCTCAAGCCTGAAGCTGCTGCCGCAAGACGTGGCGGGCTCCCAACGCAGTGCGCCAGGCACGATCACACATGCAGCGGGGGCGTTCTAGCAGCTGCCGCCGTAGCCGCCATCACAACTCAATACCCAACTGGCTGCAGCAGCTGCGATACGCTTCGTTCTTACTAACTGAAGCACACTGACCTTGAGGTAGCTGCCGTCGTAGCCGCCAGTCACGTACACGCAGCCATCCACCACGCCCGCCGCCGTGGAGAAGCGGCGGTTGTGCAGCTTGGGGCCTGCGGCCCACCCAGAGTGTGCGTGATGGGATGCAATGAGGAGCTGAGCAGCAGGGCACTGCCACACAGCAGAGACACACGGCACAGCTCATGTCCGGTTGCAGCTCAAGGCAACCCGCCAACATGCCACCAGACCGAGCCCGACATGCTGCCCCAGAGTGCATACCAGCAAACCGTCACTGTCACCAACCAGCAGCCCTCACCCGGCATCCAGGCATTGATCTCCGGGTTGAAGATTTCCAGCGTGTCAAACTGGCTGTCTGCGGTGCCGCCGCCCATCACATACAGGCGGCCGCCCAGCGTGGCGGTGCCGGCGCAGCCGCGCACACAAGACATGGAGGGGGCCTGCAGGGGAAGGGCAGGGGAGCAGGAGGGCACTGGGTACACTGGTGTGGAGTGCAGCTGGTGCAGTGCCCTCCATGCCGCAGGGCATATGGAGGAGCAGGGCGGCTCTGGCCACATTCGCTAGATAGCACCGCAGCACCCAACCCTGTGCAGCGTCCCGATATATCCACCCAAGCCCGTGCCTGCTCCCAGCGCCCGGTGTGCAGGTCCAGCCGCAGGCAGTCGCCCAGCCACTCGGTTGAGTTGCCGCCGCCCATGACGTAGCTGCACAGGCGGGTGGCGCAGGCAATGGTTGGGACGAATCAAACTTTGTGTGTTCGTCAATTGGTTTCACCTTAGCTTGATTTGAGGCAGAGCCAACCGAGGTGGCATGTTCTTGGCAAATGCAGACCTCCCCACATCCAGCTGTGAGCAAGGACTCACAGGTGGCGGCCCAGCACCGCTGACGAGCCGTAGCCTCGCTTCACCTTCATGTCCGGGCCTGTGGCGGGTCAAGGTGGGTCGTAGTTGAATGCCCAGCGCTACAGCCGTTAACCAACAACATTTCCTAGCAATCCATGCGCTGCACGCCTCCATGACACACACAAACCCGCTGCGCACCCTGGCGCCAGCTGTAGGAGCGCGGGGAGTAGACGAGCACCGTGCTGAGCCAGGAGTTGTCATCTCCAGCCTCCCCTCGGTCCTCCACTCCTCCCAGCAGATACACCTCATCGCTCTTGGGCAGTAGCGCTGCCGGTGCAGCCGCCGCGGCTGCGGGCCGCGCCGCCGCGCTGCTGCTGGCGCCGGCGCCGGCGGCAGGGGCGGGTGCAAGCCCCAGCTGCTGCCGCAGCGCTGCGTTCTCTTGTTCCAGCTTCTGCGTGGGATCAAATAAATGATGGGAGTGCAGGATGAAAGTCGAGCACAGCACGGTCTCCAGCAGCCCGCCCTGCCTCAGCTTCCGCTGCTGAGCTTGTGTGTACAGGCAGCCCTTCCCACGCAGTGCCAGGAACTGCACCTGAACTTGCTTCACCGCCTGCGCCCGCTCCTTCTGAGACTGCGGTCAGGGCAGTGAGGGGGAGGGGAACATGGCAAGCTGTTGAAGGCGCCTGCGGCGCATTGAGCTTGCAGGGCACACTCTGGACTAACCCGGTCTTGGCTAGCACACTGTGCACTTGCCCCAAGCCTGCTGATGCAGCATGCTGTACGTGGCCAGCACTGCAGTATGCATGCTGCGCCTGCATGCAGCATGAGCGGCGGTAACCAGACATCTGCACCTGCATGAACAGGTCGTCGAAGCGGTGCAAGTGGCCCTGCAGCGCGCCCGCCACCCGCGTCTCAGCCTCCGACTGCAAACAGGAGCGCAGAACAGCCGGGCGGATGCAGCGCTCTGTGGTGGCTGGCATGCGCACACCAGCTAAGTGCACAGCACCAGCCAACCGGAAATGCACAGGGGGCTGGACTGCAGTGCAGTGCGTGGGACGTGCGCGGCTCCCGCCAGCCATGCTGCACCCACACAACCTCAACCTCAACACCCTGGCTAGCGCTGCTCACCTTGGCTGCTGCTAGCGTGGCGATCATGGGTCGCAGCGTGCCCTTCAGCGCCGTCAGCTCATCCCCAAGCTGCTCCAGAGCAGGCTTGCCGCTTGCCAGTGCGGGGGTGGCCACAACGGTGGCTGCCCCTGCCGCCGGCCCTGCTGCCCTGCTGCCTGCTGCGGTGGTTGGCGCCGCTGCTGCCGCAGCCGGCTGCTGCTGTATCTGCTGCTGCACTGGCACCGCAGCACGCGCCGCTGGTTGTGCCACAACTGGCGTGGGGCGCGGCACAGCAGGCGCCGTGCCACCAGCAGACGGCGGCCGCTGCGCGGCAGCCGTGCTGCCTGCCGTCTGCTTGGCTGAGGCTTTGGCTGCTTTGCGAGCCGCCCTCTCCTCCTCTGCTTGCAGCTGCGCAAAGGTCTTGCCGCCCATATCTGGCGGCCCCGAGGGCTCAGCTTCCATTGCAGCCACCCCATTGCTGCCGCTCGCGCCGCCTGCCCAGGCGGGCGACGCAGGCACAGCGCTGGGCACAAACTGCCGCGCCGCTGCTCCGCTGCCGCTGCCGCTGGGGCCCACCCCGCTGCTCAGGCCCAGTCCATTATTGAGTGCGGAGGCTGCTCGCGTGCGCTGCCCGCCCTCCAGCCGGCTGCGGAACAGGGCGCACAGCTCGGCCGCCTGCTTCTTGGTCAGCTCTTGCTGCGGAGGAGGGTGAGAGCGGGAAGGCCAGGATGGAGGACAGGCTTGGGCAAGCAGCAGCGCTTTACTACCTGAGAGCTCAGCAAGGCCAGCAAGGGGCTCCCGCAGCTCATCGGATCGCCACCTGGGACAGCAAGCTGAGCATGGTAGCCGGTCATGGGACTTTCAGCGTTCCGAAATTCTTCCTAGCAGCCAGACGTTGCAGGCCACCCACCTGGAACTTCTCGGTGTTGCCCAGCGTGCCTTTGACGGTGAACAGTCACAGCCGTCTCAGCCAATCAACTGAACTGCATCCCACCCACCTGGAACTTCTCGGTGTTGCCCAGCATGTTTTCGCGGATGAGCGGCTTGAAGGTGTCCAGCGGCAGCGGCGGGCACTCCAGGTACAGCTCGATGCGGACCTGCAGGCAAGCAGGGTGAGAGGTTCTGTTGGTTACCAACACGCGCATTCTGTAGATCGTCAGGTCACTTGTCGGGAGTCGTTGCATGGCAGCAGCAGTGAGCTCTCCAGGTGCAGCTTCATGCGGACGTGCCGCACAGCAGAGGCATGGACAGACCGTCGCAGCGTCAGCGCTGAGCCGAAAAGCCCGGCAAGCACGCTGCCCATGGTGGTGACCAGGTGCGTAAACCTGAGCCGTTGGCCGCAAACGAAGCGCACCCACCTGGCAGGGGTAGGGCGTGCGCTTGGTGCCGTCTGTCCAGCCGGTGGGGTCCAGCTCCCATTCCCCTGCACGCACATTGTTTGGAGGGCCACGATGAAACGTAACTGAGGAATGACAGAGCTGCTGTTGAGCCCCAGGCACACCCTTTGCATGCCTGCAAGCAAAGGCGCAATGAGAACTGGGGCTGCACCGGCCACCCCCAGTGCTATTGAACCCAACTGTTGACCCTGTTGACCGGGCTCACCATCGCTGGCGGCCTTGAAGATGCCGTGCAGCTGCTTGGACTGGAAGTTGTACAGAAACAGCGGCATGCTGCAGGCAAGGCACCAAGGGGGGCAGTGCAGGCGGTCCGGGTTGGTCGCAATGTTGCAGCGAGCTGCCGCGCTGCAGCCCGGACGCAAGCCTCCCCCGCCCCTGGCTCCCGCGCCGCTGCCTGAAACATAGCAACTTCTGCCATGCCAGCTGGCACCAGCACGTGCAGCCCTGGCGCGGCCTCACCCCATGCGGACGTACTGCACGTAGCACCAGTGGGCCTGCGGCAGCCCAAACATCTGCTGTTCCATACATGTGTGCCACGTGCTGTTGTTGCACACTGCATGGGGCATGACAGGCATGGCAGGCGGCAGGGCAGGCGTTGGCACATCACATGGGGCCAGGTAGATGAAGCCAGCACAGCGCAGCCCGCCAAAGCCATGGAGCAGTAGTGTCAGGCATGGCTGCGCCACGGTGGCAGCGCAGTGGCAGCCACGTAGCATGGCGGCTCCATGCAGCCTGGCAGCAGCGCAGCGCAAGCGCAGTAGCACCACCGGAAAGCGCCTCACTGAATATGACACCCCCCAGCTGGTTGCCCAGGTTCTTCTGCTGCTGCTCAAAGCGGTAGTTGGTCTCATTGCTGCAGGGCGAGCAGGCCAGGCCGAGGGCGGGCAGCGCTCGGTGCGGCGGGGTTGCATTTCACTTCATGCCGGCGGCTCTTACTGTCGAGGCAGGCGCTGCTCCCACGGGGCAGGCGCCGCAGCATGGATCCCCCACCCACCGAGTGTCAAAGTCGTCTGCAGCAGGTGGGGCAGCGGGGTGCTCGCGCGGCGTTGAGGCGAGCAAAACAGCGAGTGTAATGCAGTAGTGGCAGTGCAGCCGCTTCCAAACAACGGGCGGCGGGCCCTGCAAGCGTCTCACAGGTGAAGGTCTTGCGCCCCGCACCCATGGCTGCAGCCTGCCTGCATGGGAGCGGCGATCAGGTGAGCAGCGGCAGGCCACGGGCCAAGCCGCCGCCGCCGCCGGCGGGTCACAGCGGAGCCGCGGCAGCGAGCCTGCTGCCTGACGAGCGATTGATGCCCTGCCAATTCTGAGCAGCGGGAAGGCTGAGGGGCCCCAGCCGAGCGGCGGCTGTGCTGGCCGCCCTGGGGCAGGCACGCCGCAGCGATCCATGGATTGCAAGCTATTGGGCATGATGTGCAAGCCCACCTGTGCGCTCCAGCAGGGCGCCAGCGCTGCTTGCCCTCTTGACTGCCGAGCCGGCGCTTGCGGGCCGGCTCAGCCGCTTGCAGGGACGGTGTGAGACGTTGCGTGGATCCCAATTCACAACCGCAGCAGGTTGGGCAGGCCTCCAGCGCTGCCAGCGCCCCATGCCGGCGGCGCAGCGCGGCGCCGCCCCCAAAAGGCTTGCGATCGCCCCGCAGCCCGCATCACCCGCACACCGACACCCAGATCACCACTGTCAAGGACCTCCCAGCCATGCAGACGTTCGCCGTTGCGCACCACCACTCGGTCGCGGCGCGGCCCCTGGCGCCCAAGCGGCGCCCCGCCCGGCCCCTCTGCAGCCAGCACGATGACGGGCGGCGCAACCCGTGAGTGGGCTGTCGGGGTTGGGGCCCCGCGCAACCCTCTCTGGGCGCGCTCGCAAAAAACGATCTCGAGGCCCAGCACGAAACCCGGCAGCCCCTCGCTCACCGGTCTCCTGCCCTCGTGCTGCAGGGTCCACCGGGCGCCCCCAGCTCCCCGCGCGGCGGGCGACGACCGGCAGCAGGCGGCACGCGAGCAGGTGCGTGGCGCCGAGTGTGCCGCCGTCGCGTGATTGAGCAGCTGGCACGGCTGCCGATCGCACCGTCCCCACGCTACTTGCACTCCCAGTTGCCTGGCATGGCCGGTATGCCCCCGGCTCACCCCGCCGCAATGACCGCTCCGGCGCTTGCGCCCCCACCATTGCAGGCACCGCACGGCGCTGCCGGCGTGGACCGGCTTGCGGCGGCACAGCGCGAGATCATGGAGATGAAGGAGGAGAAGGTGATCAGCTGTTGCAGCGCTGGGCTGGCTGCCTGCTGGGGCTGCCGCTGGTGCAGGCAGGGGCGCGCCACGCCGCCCGCACCTGATCACCCCCCGATCTGCCGCTCCGATCCCCGGATTTGGGGCGTGTGTTTTATCTGTTTGCCCGCCTGTTGTTTGCGTGCAGGCCGGCCAGCGCGACCTCACAGCCTCCGACGATGAGTGGCAGCACATGCCGGTGCAGAAGGTGCGGGCGGGGTGTGTGCAGCCGCTTCCGCTGGCTGCAGGCGGCCGCGGGGCAACGTGGGGCAGCGGCAGCGGCAGTCAGGACCACAGCATTGTCTCACCGACTGTTTGCAAACACAGTGTGCCGCGACACTCATTCGCAGAAGTGGTGGATGGAGCTGAAAGCGCTGCTTTATAGCTGGCTCGGTGCGTTTGCGGGATGGGCGGGGCTGGGGTGGGGAAGCAGGGAGATGGGCAGCGGGCCCTGTGAGCGTGGGACTGCGCAGGGATGGCCACCCTGCATGCTGCGGCGTCAGCAGCAGTCCAATGTGTTCTGCCCAGGATCTGCGGTGCTGCGCAACCCATCATGCTGTCCTCCCACTGCTGCTGCCATGTGTTTTGCGTTTTGCTTTTGCAGGCACTGGCGTGGAGCCTCTGTGAGCATGCAGCACCATGGCGCAGCCGCCCATGGAGCTGCAGCTCGGCACCGCTGGACAGCGTTTGCTGGGCAGCTGTCGCGGCTAGGGCAGCTTTTCATGCGGCAGCAGCCATACCTGCCACCAGACTGCCCAGCCTCCACGCAATGCTTTCTGCTTCCCCGCCATACATACATGACTGCGCTTGCGACCAACAGCATAAATCCCCTTCTGTCTTGCACCCAATCCTGCGCCCCCACGCTTGGTTGGCAGGAGCGCCCGATTAACAGCCGCCCCTCCCGCTGCACTCGAATGACATCCAATCACCCCATGTTCCTGCCGCTCTGGTGACCAGAGCGTGTGCATACTATGCGTACCCTGTACCATGCCTGCCTGTCTGTGTTTCATGGCTTCCGATGATCATGTGTAATCTCAATGGATTGTGCAGTGAATCGGGGCGCATGCTTCGGGCAGGGTGGTGCAGCTGGTGCAGGTTCCCAGCTACGTTGCTGCTGCCAGTCGCTGCTGCTGCTGCTGCTTCTACACGCTGTTGCCAGCTCAGCCCACGTACACTGCCCGGCCGTTGCGCGTCATCTTGAAGCGGCGGTCGATGACCAGCCCTTGGGGGATGATCACATCCCTGTAGTAGGCGCTGCACTGGTAGCCCACACGCTGCGGGAGCAGGGGGCACAGCACAGAGGCGCCATGCTGTGGGCCAGCCAGTGCCGGGCTGACGGGCACACGCTGGACCGCGCCTGCAAGCCAGCCGCCATGCACTGTGCACCCAGCAGCCGACAGGCACAGGTGCGCTCAATCCCATGCTTGTTTGCAGCCCCACCTGCGGCAGATAGGAGGCAAAGAGCCCCCACTTGTCGCCCACGCCGTGCGCCCGCGCCGTCTCCAGAAACGTGGCGTGCTCCTCTTCAGTCCACTCCCCTTGCGCCTGGGGAAAATGGGGGTGCAAGCTTGTCATGTATAGTCCGGTGCGCAGATAGTGGTGTCGAGCTGTGGCGCAAGTGCAATGCAGATGGCGCCACGCAACAGGAAAGTGGCCAGCCTCACCCGCGCAAGGTGCATGCGCCCTGCCAGGTAACATGCCATGTAACGCGCATCTTCGCACAGCAGGACCGCAGCTGCCCACCTGTTGCTCATGCGGCGCCACGTGGCGGTAGAAGTAGGCGTTAGGGTTCTTGATCAGCTGTGTGTGTGCGAAGGCACGCGCGTCACTCCAGCCGCGGCCCTTCAGGCCCGAGGGGATCGCTGCAGTGGCGGGCAGCGGGATGGGCAGGCTAGAGCAGGTTGAAGCAGCAGCCTGAAGGTGCACCGATAAGCAGCAGCCTCGTGCCTGCGGGAGACACTGCAAGGGCAGCGGCACAGTACCCAGCGCAGTGCTCTGCAGGAGGAGTCTACGCCTGCAGGCCAGGCGCCAACGCCACCCAGCACCCACCGCTCTTGTCGATTTTGAAGCTGAAGCTGCCGCCGCCGCCCGCCTCCCAAGCAGCATCAGGCGAGGGCGGCACGCCGTAACACTCACACACCGAGGGGTTGACCCAGCCACGGAATCGGCCATCTGCAGAAGGGAGAGATGGGGAGGTTGCATTGAAGCAAAGAGGCGGAGACTGGAGGCAGTCCCAACTCGCTGCCGCACACCTGCAAACTGACTGCTACGAGGCAAGACAGCGCCATGCGCTGGGCCTTGCTCTGCGTGATGCCAGCGCACCTGACACAATGGCTCCGCTGACGTCCTGACCAATCAGCTGGAAGTAGGTGTCAAGGTCCAGCAGGCCGGCATGCTCTGCAGCGCACAATGGCATGGCATGGGGCGAGTTGGCTTGCCGGCGGCAGCACATTGGTCTTCCCCAAACATCGCCAGCTGCCTGTGCACATGCCCAGCATTGCAGCTCCCGCGGCACCTAGCCTCACCCAGGTCTGTGTCCCCTGCAACCCCTGCCGCCGCCTCATTGAGCTCCGCTGCTGCCGCTGCCACAGCTTCATCTTGCGTGAGGGGCCGGTCGCCTCGCTGCCGCGCAGACTTGCGCACCGGCACAGCCGCCACGGGTGCCGGCGGCCGCCGCTCCCGTGGCCGGGGTGGTGGTCGGCGCACAGGCCCCGACGCCACCTGCGCCGCTGCCTGCTCTGCAGCCACAGCGGCAGCCAGGCCGCCTGCTGCATCTGCCACGCCCAGCTGGCGCAGCATGGCTTCGTTGCGGCGGATGCGCTCCAGCCGCTGCATGGCATGAAGAGGAGCAGGCCTGGCTGTTGGGAAGGGAAGACCCCGCAGCCCTGTCCTTCAGATGCCAGACGTCGTCGCTGTGGCGGCTGTGCCTGCTGCCGTGTGACGCTCAACGCTTTGCCAACCACTCACACACACACACACACCTGCCGCTCGTACTCGTTGTCCACTTGCTCCGGGTCTGCTGCCGCTGGCACACCGCCGCCACCTGCGACTGCCCCCACCCCTGCACCGCCATGCACATCTACCAGCACGCGCTGCCGCCGCTGGCGGGGCTTAGCGGGGCGGCGCAGGTCATCAGCATCTGAGCCGCTGTCGTCAGCACCCACCTCACCCAGCACCTCGGCCAGTTCTGCATCCTCGGCTGCCGCTGCCACCAGCACAGCTTGCGCCGTGGCCTTGGCGCCGCGCTGCCTCTTGACTGGCCGCTGATCCTGCTCGTCCAGGGCAGCGTTCTCGTTGGCTGCTGCTCTGCGGGCAGGCTGTGCAAGGGGAGGCGGCGGGGCGCCGCCGCTGCCACCGCCGCTCGGCCGCCGCTGCCCCCCACCCGCGGGCGGCGTGTCAGGATCGTCTGTCAGCCCAGCGCTGGCCAGAAGCTGCAGGTAGTTCACGCGTGGGCGCCGCGACGAGCGAGCGCCCCGGCCGGGCAGCTCAGCCATGGCCAGCCGGCCGGCGCGGCCGTGCTACAGCTGTCCTTGGGGCAGGATTAACACGATCGGAGGGCGCTGCGGCCCTGCAGCTCGGCCGCGAGCACCGCTCGCGTTCGACAGCTTCCCACAGCGAGGCTCAGATCTGCGGGTAGCGTGAGATTGCGACGTGCAGATGAGCGAGAACATGCCCGAGTGTGCACTTCCCATGCTATTCACAGCAGCGGCGCGCAGCGGCGGCTCGTTGCCCGCCGACTGCCGTCCGCCGACTGTCATCGCTGCCCCACCACATCAGTCCATTGCCGGAAACACCAGTGCCCCCATGAGAGCATGGCGGGGCATTGGCCACACAAGTTGTGAAGGCACAGCTCAGATGCCGACTGGTCGGACCATCCGCACGAGATCCACACCCTCCTGCACTGTCCCGTGCCCCAGCCAGGTTCTGCGGGCGTGTGTTACACTAGTGTGCTTCCAGGGCAGCACGGCTCGCGGCCGGGCAAGCCACGGCACGTGATGCCCCCAAACATCGGCGCCGGCCGCCGCGCCCTCGCGCGCACGGCCGCCGCCGCTTGCAGGCCCGCCGCTGCCGCCATGGGCGGCGACGTGGACTCTGCGCTGCCTCCGCCGGTGCAGGCCGCGGGCGCGGCTGCGCCGGCAGGAGTGCGGGCGCCCCAGCAAGGAGGCGCCTGCTGAGCAGCTGCACCAGCCAGGCGGCCAGTCGCTTACTCCTTGTCGGGCTTGACCATGGAGGCACCGCGGATGCGGCCTGCAGGGCAGGAGAGTGGACAGGCGAGCAGTGGGCAGCTGTTTGATGCATGACGTGTGCAGTAGGTAGCAGGAGCCAGCCAGAAGCGTGCTTCACAGGTGCAATGTGCTCAATGATACAGGACAGCCATGGCAAGAAGGAGAGGCACGCCCTGCCCCACTGCCCCCATCCTGGCCCACCGCCACTGCAGCAGCAGCCTGCTCTGCTCGCACCTGTCCGGCGTGCGGCGATGAGACCGACCTTCTGGCCGGGGGGCGCGTCGCGGCGCACGGTGGACGCGTGGCCAATGTGCTGGTGGTTACCACCACCGTGGGGATGCTCCACGGGGTTCATGGCCACACCACGCACCTGGGGAGGGCAGAGAGGGAGAGAGGAAAGCGGGAGTCAGGATGGAGGGGTCAAAACCGGGACAGGGCAGAGGCGCAGACGGCGGATGGCCCAGCGGGTGCAGCGACACCCAGGCCAGCTGTCCATAGCCGCAGCTGCCTCAACCAGCTTGCAGGTGCGGCGTGAGAATTGCGTACTGGCCGCACCATGCGCGGCACACCTCGCACCCTACCAACCCCGCCTGTGCAAGCACAACGCAGCCCACCTTAGGCCAGCTGTTGCGCTTCACGCGGAACTTGTGGTAGCTGCGGCCCGCCTTGAGCATGGGCTTCTCCGTGCGGCCGCCGCCAGACACCTGGCCCACGGTGGCGCGGCACTCGCTGCTGATCACCTGCGGGCAGAAAAAGGGATGTGCGGTGTGGGGTTGTTTAGGGCGGGGCGGACGGTAAAGGACGGCCGTGTGCAGCGTCAACACC
Source organism: Chlorella sp. CH2018 (assembly GCA_009928355.1). NCBI lineage: Eukaryota > Viridiplantae > Chlorophyta > Trebouxiophyceae > Chlorellales > Chlorellaceae > Chlorella > Chlorella sp. CH2018. The sequence goes on along the minus strand of VIYQ01003593.1, from coordinate 27,776 downwards.
ACAGCCAAGCTGCACACAACTGGCCCCGACTGTGTGCCGATTCTTGATGCCGTGGGCTGTGCCATGAAGTGCTGGCCGCTGCCTCCCCGACCGTCCCAACTCCTGCTTGCTGAGCCTGGGCTCCCCGCTGCTCCCGCGCTGCAGTGCCCGCTCCCAGCTGCCGCTGCCCAGCTCCAAACTGCCCCTGCCCCACGCCGCTGGGCAGGCACGCCTCGCAGCAACAGGACGGCTAGCACTACACGGCAGCAGCGCGGTGCAATGAAAATCCAGCTGTCCAATTGTCGCACAAACGCACCTTCTTGGAGCCGCTGGGCAGCTTGATGCGGGTGATGCCGGCGTCGGGGTTGTGCGCCACAATGATGGCGTAGTCGCCTGCAGGCATTCAGCGAGGTTGGGTTGCCAGTCAGCAAGCAAAACCACAGGGGTGAGTGCACGCTGCCGAGTGGCGCGCGCCACCTGCTGCAGTCGCAGCTGAGGGCTCCAGCAGCCCAGCAGGGCACAACGGGCAAATCCAACAGCCATGCAGGCCGGCGTGCTGCATGCAAGCAGCGGCAGGGCATGCGCACCGGAGCAGCGCGCGAGGCTGCCGCGGTCGCCCGCCTTCTCCTCCACGTTGCACACGATGGTACCCTCAGGCATGTCGCCCACCTGCGGTTGGCAGCAGCAGATTGCGAGGGGAGCAGCGAGAGTGAGCCACAGCACGGCAAGGCCTGGCCAGTACGGCAGGGGAGGCTGGGCTGCATCACGCCCAAGGCCGCGCTGCAGCCTGACACCATGCATGCACGCTGCCCAGCCGCTGGGGTATACCCCAGTGCACGCACCGGCTTCACGTTGCCGATGTTGAGGGTGGCCTTCTTGCCGCAGTAGATGTACTGGCCGCTGCGAGGAACAAGCAGGGCAGCAGCAGCAGGGGCGGGGGTCAGAAAGGAGGGGGCAAGGGAGCATGCCGTGCCGGCATGGCAGGGAAGCACAGGTTGGCAGCGAGCAGCAGCACGCGAAGACAGCGCAGCACAGCGCAGCGTGATGAACACCTGCTCCCCCGAGCCGGCCCGCACCTGTACACGCCCTCGGGCGCGATGAACAGCTGCTTGTCGGTGGCGTAGCGCACCGTGTGGCGGAAGTTCACCTGGACAGGGAGGGGCAAGGCAGTTGAGCAGGAGAAGGGTGAGTTTGCAGTGGGCATGCTGTGCTGGCTCATCAAACCGTGGTGGCACGGCAGGCTGCCACAGGCGACCTGCCGTTGGCCTGCCAGCGGAACCGGTTGGCTGCACTGGCTGGGGCAGTCCACGACTGATGCCTTGGCTGCTGCCCCACTTGGCATCTGCAAGCTCCACACGCGGGGCAGCCGCAGCTGCTGGGCTGTATGCTGCTAGGCCTGAGGTGTGCAGGCGCCCCTCGGAAGGCCGACCGCCAGCCATCCGCACCAGCCACTCCCCATGCTGCTGCTGCGCCACTTCCCATGCTGCTGCTGCCGTCTCCAGCGCTGCTCGCCATGCCGTCTGTGCGCTGCCTGCTGGGCTGGGCTGCTTCCGAAGCTGGCCGCACCCTGCGCAATGCTGCCTGCCCCCGGCCAAGCAGCATGCAGCCACGCAACAGCCGGCGAAGCAGAAGCGGCAACAGCCAGCGAGAGCAGACACGCACCCGCGCCAGGGGGGCGCCACGGCCGGGGTCGTGCAGGATCTCAGTGATCACGCCTGCAGCAGAGAGCAGGCAGCAGGGCGGCATGACAACCAGCGCAGCCAAGGCAGCAGCAGCATGCGAGCAACCTGCATGGGCGACATGGCGGCGGCGGCACATGCTGCGGACCGCGCTGCCAGCAGCAGGTGCGGCCAAACTGCATTCACCACAATGGCGCTCATGATGCGGTTGCCCACTGCATGAGAAACACACAAAGCGCACCCTTGATGTAGCCATTGCGCTCCGCAGCGTCGAGCTTGCGGAGCTTGGCGGCGCCCTTGCGGTGGGTGTTGTGGCTCTTGAACACGGAGCCCGCGCCCTTACGCTGGGCACGAATGACGCGACCCATTTTGTGCCTGCGGGCAGAGAGTGGGGTGCTTGGTGGAGCAGCAGCGGCGGTGGCGGGGGTGGGGCCCCGAGCGCAGGCAGGCGGCGGCCCGCTCGCGGCGGCTGCCAGGCGCCGCATGGCGGCGGCGCGCCGCTGCCTCGCTTCTCCACGGCCTCCTCTGGCTGGTGGGAGGGCGGGGGGCCGAGGGGCGGCGCCCAGCAGCCGTGCGGCGGGCATGTGATGCGAGCCGTGGCTCCTCCAGCGCCCCATCGCCGTGCCGCGGCTGCCACTCGTGCTGCACACCGTGCTGGCAGCGCGCCGGGCCGCCCCGCCCGCCGGGGCGCTGCTGGGAGCGCATGGCAGGCGACGGCCCCTCCCCCCGCTGCTCGGCGCACCTTCGACTCCGCTGGGCCCACCGGGCAAAGGACAGGGGCAGGCGGGGCGCGTGGGACGACCCGCCCGGGCGGCGCAGCACACAGCACGGAGCTCGACCAGGGAGGCGCGGCAGTCGGCATCGATTCAAGCCTTCATGGTAACTCGCACTGACTGGCCATGATGCGGACAGGGTTGTGCAGTGCTCGCAGGCGCCCCTCAGCGCCCCAGCCCTCCCGCACTCCCTTGGCGCCCAGTTGCCACTGCAACTTGCACGCCAGCGGCCCCTCTGCTGATTGGGCAGGAACCGGAATAACAAACATATGTTCCAGGGCGGTTTGGGAGCCCCTTGGCAACGCTGCCGCCACCGGCCGGTGCGTGCCGATGCCTCACTGCCGCCAAAGGAGCATGCCGCCAGCTCCTCTAGGCCATGGTTACAAAGCAATTCAACAGTCAGACACACTCAAACTCTCACAATGTCACTGCGGCGCCGGAGGGTCGACCGCCATGGGCGCTGCCTGGCCCCCATGCTGCTGCGCCGCCGCCGCCGCTGCCGCTGCCTGTTGCGCTGCGAGCGCCGCCGCCTGGACTGCCTGCCCAGCCGCGGCACCGCCCTTACCAGCGGCTGCTGCCTGCGCTGCCGCCATCTGCTGGGCCATCAGCGCCATCTGCAGCTGCATCTGCTGCTGCACTGCGGTGGGGGCCCCTGCGCCAGCAGCTGCGCCGCCCGCCGCCGCCTTTTGCAGGTGCGCCGCCATGAGCTGCTGCTGCAGCAGCAGTGCCTGCTGCATCTGCTGCTGCGCCGCGGGGTTGGCCATGGCGGCCGCAGCAGCCGCGGGCAGCAGCATGGGCCCATTGGGACCCATGACAGGCACCATGCCAGGTGGCACCATAGGGCGGGGGCCGCCGCCGGCAGCTGCCGCCGGCACAGCCGCCTTGCCCGGGCCGCGCCGCCGCGCCGCGGGCGGCGACGGCTCGGGCTCAGGTTCCGGCTCCTCCAATTCTGGAGAGGGCTCGCGCTTGGGCGACTCAGGCACATCTGGCAGCGGCCGGTCGCTGGGCACAAAGTCAGCAGCGCGGGTCAGGGGGCAGGATGCCAGGCCCTGGCCACTCGGGTCTTTCAGCGCGTCCACAAACGTCTGCACGTGGCCGATGACAGTGCTCACTGTGCCGTCCTCCAGGTCTTTGGTGCCGGGCACGCAGTAGCGCCCGCTCAGGCCCTGCACGGGGTGGGCAGGGGTGGACAGATCGGCAAGTTTTTCTTGCACGGTGCAGCATAGCACCAACAGCATGCGCGCAAGGACGGCAAATGCACTGTGGCGCGGGTCACGTTCGGCAGCGGGTAGAACCAAGCCATCAAACAACACACAGCAACACCCAAGCGCACCTCCAGCGACACGATGCGTGCGTCACAGTCCGGCAGCACTTCAGCCACCACCTCCTTGAGCCGGGCGCCGGGGCAGGTGCGGTCAAACTCGCCGCACACAAACAGCAGCGGCAGATGCAGGTCGTTTAGCTTGGCCAGTGGGCCCACTGCACAGCAGAATGTGAGTGCAAGGAAGGGTGCCACGTGGGTATGAGCAGGCCAGGTACAACATGGCCACAGCTCGGCTGTGACGCGGGAGGGTGAATGTTCGCATGACCAGCAGTTCAGCCGTGGTGAGCCTGAAACGGCAGGGCGACTGGGCAGGAGACTAGAACTTGGGTAGACCAGCCTCAAAGTCTCACCCGAGTCTGTGGGTGGCGAGGCGCCGGCCTTCTGCTTGGGTGGCGGCGGCGCGGGCTGCATCAAAAGGAAGGTGCAGCAGCGGCAGGCACAGTTGCTGCATGTCTCATCAAACCGCAATCGACAGACACGTCACGCACACGGCGCCAGCAGTGTCGCAGCTGGCATTTGCATGTGACAAGCAGCTGCGGCATGGCGTCGGCTCAGCACCAGACAAGGCAGGGGCGCTTGCCTGCAGCAGCGGGTAGGACAGCAGCGCCAAGCCTGCCAGCGGGGCGCGCAGCACAGCGCCCTTGCTGCCCACTGCAGGATTTTGGGTGATGGTGTGAGGCTGCTTGAGAACGCCGGGGCACGGCGTGCATGCCAATTAGCGGCTGCGGGCCAACGGTCTGCAGCCCACGTGCTAGGCAGGGCTGCAGACAGCCTCTACCCCTCGCAGCTGTGCTCCCACCCACCTCCAGCCGCGATGCGTGCGCCATTGTCGTAGCCCACGAACAGCCAGCGCTGCACCGGCTGCAGGTGTCACAGAGGCGTGGTACGGCACGAGGTGAAGCTGCGCCAGCGAATGCCGCGCACCTGAGCACAGATGTGCTTGCCAACGAGCAAGCAAACCGGGCGGGCAAAGCGCGGCAGGGAAGCACGGCATGCACAGAAGCAGGCAAACTGCAGGGCAGCGTGAAATGCACCTGCGCGTACGGCGAGGTGGCTGCGACGTCGAAGCACTTTTCAAAGATGCGGTGCCGCCGCTGCTCCTTGAGGGGGCAGTGGTACCGCATCACCACATGGCCCTGCGATGGATGGCGACGAGGCATGGGGTGGGACAGAGCTACAACTGTGAACAGGGCAGCTGGGTGGCAGGCTGGCCAACCTGAGCTCGCACACTCGACAGCACAGCTGCACGCTGCCGCACAGAGCACAGCCGTTTTGCAGAGTGCAGATCAAGTGTTGCACAGCACACAGCCGTTGTTCGTACGCCACCGAAAACCACAGGGCACCTGCTGCGCAAAGTGTGCCGCCAAGCGCTCCAGCAGGGGTCCGCGCAACGTCTCCTCGGCATCCGCTCCATGGCCCAGCACAATGCCCAGGGGGCTGACCTGTGGTGCACAAGGTGGGCAGACTTGAGGGGACTTGAGGGGAGCAGGCACGGCAACAAGCGTCCTCAACCTGCTGTAGGTGCTTGCGCAGCATGCCAACCCCATTTGCCCACCTTAGTCGAGTCCAGGTAATCAGGCGGCACCGTCAGCAGGCTCTGCACCGCCTCGTTCTGCCCCGCCAGCTGCAGTTGGGCGGCAGCAGCAAGCACGGCACAGCGGTCAAAAGAGCTGCAGAGGGCTTGTGCCAGCACGGTGTGGTGGCCTGCTCACTGTACTGATGCGGCAGCAGGGGGGCGGCAGCATGGCTGGAGCGTGAGCAGGCCTGCCTGGGACTGCACGGCACTGACTTCCAACCATGTTAGCTGGTCAGTCTGCTGCTGGGTGGTGGCAAGGCAGGGCGAGCGGCCTGCTCCAGGCTTTTGCGAAGTCCAGCCTGGAGCTGCACAGCCGCTGAAACCCCAGTGCACCCCCGAACAGGAGTGCCCCACCTCCATGTCAACGGTGATGTGACGCACACCGCTGGCCTCGTCCTCAACGATGCCCTTGTGCGGGACCCAGGCTGACTGCTGGCCCTCCACATGCTGCACAAGGAGGAGAGGGAGGGCAGAACGTCGACCGTCGGGAGCGTGGGCGGCGGCGGCTGGCAGAGGAGGGGAGGAGCTGGCGGCAGCTGGGTGGATTAGCGATGACTCGGCCGTCAACATCAAGGCGCGTTGGCGGCCAGGCGGCGGCCTCTCGCTGCGGACGGCCCGCCGAGCGCACCCAGTGGAAGCGGACCATCGCGGCGCGGCACCAGAAAGCTTTCAGGCTACGCCGTGACTATCTACCAAAGAGCGGGCCAAACGCTGCGCTTCGAGAGCGAAACAGGCCTGGCGCGGCTCCACACAGCGCTGGCGGCAGCTGCCGAGAGCCAAGAAAGGTGTCAGTGGCGCGATCCCAGCGAGCAAATGCGAAAGCGGCCTCCAGGGCGCCCCTCCTTGGCCCTGCCGCCCACGCTGCCCGCCTGCTGGGGCGCTGGCCCCGGCTGCGTGCTTCCGGGGCCATCCCGGTGAGCCTACGCTGCCAGGTTTCTCCATATTCACCATTAGAGACTTGCATGTCTCACAAACATCAGAGGCACTCATGCCAGCTTGCCGACTCGATAGTTCTTCAGCCGCGAGCGGGCGCTGCCGCCGTGGCTGGCATCGAACACACGGGTTATGTCCTTGCCACACCACGGCTTGATGATTGAGTTTCCGCCTGCAGGTTGAGAGATGGTATTCACACATGCACACGGTCGTCCATGGTGCAACTGCATGCCCTTTGGGCAGTGATGGGCATGCACACATGCATGCACACACGTAGGGTCAAGTGGCCTGCCGAGTGCGCAGCGGCTGCATGCATTCCACCATTCCTCCTCCTTACGTGGGTGCCCATTGGACTTGATGTATTTTGATAGATTGTAAACATACCTGCGGTGTGGCGGGCAGCAGCAGCAAGCTCGTCAAACGCCATAGACGCAGGCAGACAAAGCAACAGGCCTGCCCAGGCCTCACCCGTTGCAGACGGCCCAGCAGTTGGATTGTGATTTGTGCTTGGCCACCGCCGCTGAGCTGTACTTTTTCAGGGCTGCACGGGAGGCGGGAGGGGCAGGGCAGCCGGCAGGGCGGCCCACTAAGCAGGGCCTACAACCGGAGGGAGGCCTGGCCCAAAGTGGGTGTCGGCAGTTAGCTGGCGGTTACGGGCCCGACACCCGGCCTGCTCAACCTTGCAGCCTACAAGTGCCTCAGGCAGCGCCTTGATTTCATGCAGCGTCACCGTCCCAGCCTTGCTCACCTGCATCGCTGCTGCCAATGAAGACGGATAGCAGGAGTGTGCCCAGCAGCAGGGCGGCGGCAGACCGGCAACGCAGAGCCTGAGCAGCCATTGTGCAGGATGTTCGCTTGGTTGGTGCGATCATTGTCGGCGTGAAGAATGCGAACTGTGGCTATCGAGTAGGACAACACAGCGCAATGCCACAAAGGAGACCACATTTCAGTTTTGCTCGGGCGCAGAGCGGTCAACGTGGACGAGCTGGCGCTGACCACTGACCTGCGGGACCATGAACTATGGACGCTCCCACATTCTGTTCGTCTGAGAGTCCTGGCAGTGCATCACACGCGCTGCAATGCTGGCTGGCTGGGCTAACAAAGGAGCAGGTAGGTGCGGCGGCGGCGGGTCGGTCCCGTGCCAGGTCAGCTCTGGCCGTGGCGTGCCTGTTGAAGGCGCGCGGTGGCATCCTTAACGCTATTCTGCAGTGTGCAAGTTGTCTACTTGCCCCGGTCGCTGTCGCACGGCGCTGAGCAGGAGATAAGCCGCCCAAATGGCCAGCCCGGTCGCTGCCCAGCCCGCGGCACCCGCATCCCGGCAGCACACAACGATCCGCGCGGTGCAATCACCTGCAGCAGGCCCCCGGTGGTCGCCGGCGGCCCCCGCCGCCCGCCGCCCTCCCGCCACCGCACGGCCGCAGCTGCGGCAGCGGCCCGATGGCCGCCAGGTCGCAGCCCGCGCGCTGGACACTGCCACCGTGGTGCAGGGCATGGAGGTGGCGGAGTTTGAGCAGCTGATGGAGTCGGAGGCGGCGGTGCTGGTGGATTTCTACACCACCTGGTGCGGGCCCTGCAAGGTGCTCGACCTGGCCCTCAAGGCAAGTGCTGCCCGCGCCGCTCTGCTGTGTTGTGGGCATGACCTGCGGTTCCTGTATGGAGGAGCTGGGCTGTGTGCAGCTGTGGTGCAGGAGGGTGTGTGGCTTGCATGTGGCTTGCATTGCTCCCACCCATCCAACCGAGCGCCCCCACCCCTGCTTGCCTGGCTGCCTGCGCCGCAGAAGCTGGAGCCCATCTACAAGGGCCGCTGCTCCTTTCTGAAGGTGGATGCCCAGCAGAACTACAAGCTGGCCCAGCACTACAAGGTTTCCAAGCTGCCCACCCTCCTCATCTTCCGGGGCGGCGTGCAGGCAAGCGCCCAGGGCTACGTGTCAGGGGCGGAACACTGCCTTGCGCAGGGTGGCGCTGACCCCCGATGAGCTGCCCGCAACTGCCTGCCCAGAGTGCACATGGCCGTGCAAGCCAGTTGCACTCTGTCAACACGCACCCTCACTTTCCATGCCTGTCGCGTTTGCTGCCTTGCATCATGCAGGTCGACCGTGTCGAGGGCGTGCTGACTGCCCAGGACCTGGACCTCAAGCTGCGCGGCCTGCTGGAGGGGCCAGCACCCAACCCCAATACCAACTGAGCCGCTGAGCAGCCTGCTGAGCGAGCCATTCCACAGCCAGCTAGCTGGGACTGTGGTCAAACAAGTGCCACCAGAGCCAGCCGACATCCCTCCGTATTCGCCTGATAACGCGGCCCCACCAAAAACCCAACCGGGCGGCCCGCAGTAGCCGGCGCGCCAGCCCTTTTGTTGCCACACATTCTTTGAGCAATCCGCAGCTGTTTTCCCGCCCATGTGCCTCGCCGGCAGCTGTGGGTGCTGGTGGGTCAGGGCGCCTGCGTGCCGGATTGCCTGTCCACCCAAATGCTCTTCCCCTCACTCTTGTTCCCCCCATTTGAAGCCCCTCCGCTACTCTGTGTTTTCCTGGCCACCCCTGCATGGGTGCCCCGTCCAGTGCGCCCTCCCTGCCTCCACCCCAAACCGCCTGAACTTGCCCGATAACGCTCCACTTTGATCCCATCCCATCCACTGCTTTTCGACTTGAAATTACATAAAACAGCATTCGATTGATTCGATGTACTATACTACTGCATGCGGGCGGCTGTAACTGCGATCTATGCAACTGAAAAGTGGGAGGGTGGTGGGGGTGAACATGTGATATGTCGGGCAGGCGGCAGCCGTGCGAGAGGGCGCAAGCCATGCATGGGTCGAATGATTGTGAAAAGGCGGGGAAACCAGTGCTTGGCAGCAGGGTTGATCGGGTGCGTGGAGGCATGCACAGGTCAGTGATGGGAGGTGATCTGGTGGCTCAAAATGCAATCGAGCTGATAGGATCGGAATTGACACTGGCTTGCACGAGGCAGGGGCACCATTTGGGCAAGCATCAAGGCAAGGCGGCGGCATGATCATCCATCAATGCCTCCATAATCCAAAAGTCTACAGGTCCTCATCGGACGGCCCAAAGGCGCGGCTGACGGGCGGGCGCACGCAGCAGCCGCTGGGGCTCTGCCACACAAAGCTGGCAGGCTGGGCGGCAGAGCGGCCGGCGTTCAGCGCCGCCTCTGTGGCAGAGGCAGTGCCGGCAGTCACACCGCCGTCAAAGGCGCGCACCCGAGGCTCCTCAGCAACTTCAGGGGTGCCAGCAATTGCGGCAGCAGTGCCGGAGGCACCGCCCGTCACACTGGTGGTGTTTGTGGTGGAGTTGCTGCCGGCAGCTGAGCGGGAGGAGGGTGCGTTGGGGCCTGCTGGGTCGACCTTGCAGGGGCAAGCATCTGCGCACAGGGCGGATGGCAGCAGCGAGACGGTGGTTTGCTCGCAGTCACAGCGGCAGTGTGGGGCATTTCAAGGGCGCTGGGCAGGAACAGGCTTGCGGCCAAAGCGCAGCAGCACGAGCGGTGGAGAATCAGGAGCTTACCTGCGCAATATTGGATGACGCTTTTGGTGGCCTGATCGATCTGGCGCATGAAGGGTGCGCTGCACTGGCCCTTTTGAGCCTGCGAGGGAGGGAGGATTGTGGATGCTGCAGGCAGGTGAGGGTGGATGGCAGCTAGAGGCATGTACACGTGTTGGATGTCGGCAGAGCATGCCCATCCCCAGTCCGGCTAGCTGAGAACTCCCCGGCCAGCCCCAACCGCCTCCCCACCTGCTGCTGGCAGGTCAGCGGGGCGCAGCGCCCGCCCAGGGCATCAGAGCAGAGGGGGTAGCTGCCGGGCACGGGCACACAAGTCCACTGCTTGGGGGGTGCCACAGGGGCGGCCTGCGCACGAGCGGAGCCGCCGCCCTGCAGAGCCACGCTGTAGGCTTGGACAGCCACCTGCAAACAGGGAGGATGGAGGGAGTGGGGTATGGACGGGCTGAGCGGGCTGCGGGCGGGGAGCAACTACAGCACACCTTGTTGATGGCGGCGCCGCATGGCACGTGTCAAATGGACAGCCAGGGGGAGCCCTGAATCCGGCCAGACTGCCCTGCCCCTCCCTTTCCAATCCTCCGCCCTCCCAATCCCTCCCCCTCACCTCGTAAAACTCGCCGTTGACCAGCCCTGTGACGTTCACACAGCCGCCCTGAGGGTACTCCCGCACAAGGGGCGCGCCGCGACGGCTGCTGTCTGCCACGCGCACACCGACGCGGTAGGCGTCTGGGCAGCCTGCCACGGGCGCGCCCCAGCAGATTTCCAGCTGGCCGGAGCCAGGCCGGATGGTGAGGTCGGTGGGCTGGGAGGGCAGGACTCGAGGGTTGCAGGGCGCCCTGGGAGCGGCCACAACCAGCGCCTCACCGCCGCCGCGGTACTTGCTGCTGAAGGCCTTCACGTAGCACTTGTACTGCTGGCCATTCGTCAGGCCGGACACAGTGAGGTTGAAGCTGGTGGAGCGCTGGGGCAGCAGCGGAGCGGTGCGTGCAGTGGCGGCATCCACGAGCAGAACCGTCACCTGCAGCGGGGAGGTGGGGTGGCAAGGGACGGAGAGGGGCGTCAGGTCAGCAGGGCGGGAGGAAACATGCAGGGGCAAGCTGAAGCTTTGTCGCACACTGGGCCATCCAACACTCACTTGATACTCGTCGACGCAGGCCCCATTGGCGGGGGCAGTCCAGGTCAGCAGGAGCCTGCCGCTTCCAGCCGGCACAGCCGTGAGGCCAACCGGAGGGGAGGGGGGCAGGTCGGCACACCCTGCCGGGCCGTTGAACACCACGCCTTGTGCTGCCGCTGCCGCCAAGCCCAGCAGGAGCATCAGGGCTGTGGTGCGCAGGCGCGCCATGGCAGGAGCAGGGGCTCTGCGCAAGCAAAGAGGGAGCAGGAGGCGGTGAGGGTGGGGAGCGGGGGTGGGCGCCGTGGCGCTGCCGCCAGCCTGCGCTCCTGCTGCCCCCACACCGGAGCGTGCGCTTGCCTGGAGATATTGGTTGGTTCCGATCAATGAACAGTGGGAGTTTCGATGCCTGAGAATGCGCGAGCGCGAGCTTTTGGGCGCGGGTCGTGCGCACATCGGCTTTGGAAGGGCCTGACGCTGCTAGAAAGCTACCAGCTGCGCAATGCAGTTCGGAGCAGCCGTGTTGAGCGGTCCGAGAGGCCACTTGAGCAGCACGCTGCGCCACGCTGCGCCTTCTGGGGGTGCCTCAGCCGAGCACAGCTTTCAGCTGCAGCCTCATCTCACCCCACAAATGCTTGTACAGTCATTACAGATGGGTGGCAAGTGAGAAATGAAAAAATTGAAGCAAGTGATGGCGAGCGGTGAGGGACAGCAAAGGGGGCAACAGGTGGGCGGGACAATGGCGCAAGTGCTGGGGGATACATGGGGCTGGCAAGTACAGAGAGAGCACACGGTGAGGCAGGAGAGCACGCGCCAAACACATGAAACAGTAGGAGAGACAGGGGGTGGAGTGGGGGGCCTCAGACTGGTGCCTGGCCGCAAAGCGGGGCAGAGAGGAGGGTGAGCCCGGTCAAGAGAAGCATCGGCCCGGGCCGCAGCAGCAGCAGAACGCTACGAGTAGCACTCTGGCTTCAGCACCCCCACGTACGGCAGGCTGCGGTACTGCTCATTGAAGTCCAGCCCCATGCCGACGACAAAGTAGTCGGGCACTTCGAAGCACAGGTAGTCGGGTTCATAGGGGGTTGTTCGCCGCGCAGGCTTGCTCAGGAACGAGACCATGCGGACTGACGCTGCGCCCGCCTGCTCAAAGTGGCGTGTGAGGGCGACGGCGGTGCGCCCAGTGTCCACAATGTCTTCCACCTGGACGGCAAGGAGAGCCGGGCAGGGAGGCAGAAGGTAGGTGAACATGGAGGGAGGGCTGGGTAGGGTCAAGGCTTGCCAGGTGGTGCGGGAGGGGTGCATGCACACGGGAGCCGTGCCACAGCGGATGAGGCTGATTGGGGCAGCCTCAAGTGGCGTAGAGTGAGGCCAATGTAGGGGTTGGTGTGCAGGCAGGTGGAGATGTGACCCTTTGGTTAGTGAACACGCGCGGGGAAAGCCGCGCAGCGTCCGTGGGTACAGGCCGCGGTTTGGAGTAGCCGGGGTGTCAAGCCCGGCCCCACTCGCTCTGGGCAACGGAAGCAGAGGACACCCACCATTGGAATCCGCCGCGGGCCGCCCCCAGCCCGGGCCGCCAGCCAGCTCCCAGGCCCACAGAGGGGTTGTCTGGGAGAGGTGGCGGCGCCGGGCCGTGTGCGGGGCGGGCGCGTTTGGTGTGCGGGGCGGGGTCACAGGCATGTGTTGCCCGTGGGGTGAGGAGTGCACACAGTGCACGCGCAGTGCAGCAGGCAGGTGTGTGTGGTGCAACGCAGCAGTGGGAGCAATTGGACTGTGCTGGTGAGACCAAGGGATGAGGGAACTGCAAGCTGTAGCCTGGCACGCCCGGCAGGGAGAGGCAAGACCTGCTCACCAGCAGCACATGTCGGCCTGCCACGTCCGCGCTGCCCGTCATGTCCACAGACAGCAGCACATCGCCGCTGCTAACGGTGCCGGAGCCGTAGCTGGAGGCCTTGACGAAATCCAGCTGCAGGAAGGCAACAAAGCAGGGAGCAGCGGATGAGCAGGGTGAGTGCAGGGCAAGGGCCAGCAAGCGGCGGGCGGGAGGGTGGCAGCGGCGAGGGTTGTGAGGTCCAAGTGCAGGGTGCCGCCGGGCACTTGTGGCCCTGATGCAGCTGCTGCACCAGACAGGCACAAGGGTGCGCCCTCCCGTCGCAAGCACTGCACTGCGCAGCCACACCCAAGCCCTCACCTGCAGGCCGGGGGGCAGCGGCTCAATGGCGCGGACGAGGTCGGACAGGAAGAGCACCGCACCCTTGAGCGTGCCAATGACGAGAGGTCGGCGGTCGGCATAGTCTGCTGCAATTTGCCTGCGAGGGGGCAGCGGCACAGGAGGGTGGGCGGCGGCAGCGGCGAGGGCATGCATGGGCAGCAGCCAGCGGCGAACCGGGCGCCATCCGCAGCGCGCTATGCAATGCATGCAAGCGCCCGGAGGCCGCAAAGCGCAGGACTGCGCCCCACGGGCCCTGAGCAGGCTGCTCGCGCACCTGCCCACTTCCTGGACGCGTGCCGCGATCTGCGGTGGCTGCAGAAGCACTTCTGCAATGTCCGGATGAGGGGTAGCCACTTGCTGCGCGCAGCGGGGCGGGGCAGCGGCGGCCCGGCGGCGGCAGGGCGGCCTGCGCACCCCGAAGGCGCAGGCCCTCACTTGGGTGGCATGGGCCAGCATGCGAGCGTCGAATGCTGCCGGCGATGGTGGGCTGCGGCACTTCACGCCCGCAATGCATGCATTGGCGCGCTGCTGGGCTCCGCAGCAGGCCCCAGGAGGAGCCAGCAGCTTTGATCAAGCCATTCGACACTCACAGCAACCGGTTGAGCATACGAACAGGTGCGCCGCCGCTGCCGCTGGGCCGGTCGCGGGTCGCCACGCCTCTTCTGCACTGCTGCGGCAGGGATGAGGCCCCTGGAGAGCTACGAGGGCGACCATAGTTCAATTGAACCCCTGCCAGCTGGGCTTGGGTAGCTGGTGGTGCTGCTGCCGCCGCTGCCGCGCTGCCGCCGGCGCTCTGCGCAGCTGCCGCTCGGTGCTGTCCTGACTGCGTCTCCGCCCTCCGCCTACACCACAGGGCCCTCAAGCGTTCAGCCAGATTTAGGCACACCCTTTGAACCCACCCAGCAACCACACTGCCCAGCCAGCCCAGCCCAGCCAGCCCAACAGCGGCAGCCATGGCGGCGGAGCAGCAAGGCACGGGGCTCTACTGCTCCACAGCTGGTGCCTACTTTGACAACAAGGACGAGCTGACAGAGCACTACCGCTCCGACTTCCACCGGTGAGGCGGGCAGCGTGTGTGCTGCTGGCATTCAGTGGCTGCCGCGCGGCGCCTGGGCGGGGGGAAGCTGCCATCCGCCGCTTGGCCACACGGCACCCTGCGCTGCGCAGTGGGATGAGCAAGTTGCACCATTGCCTGCCCCCCCGCTCCCACCAACAGCTACAACCTGAAGCGCAAGATTGCGGGCCTGCCGCCAGTGACGCGGGAGTGGTATGAGGCACGCAAGGCGCAGCTGCTGGCCACCAGCGCCACTCCCGTGCAGAAGGTGCGCACCTGGTTGCTGCTGGCTTTTCGTGAGCGCAAGGGCTGCGGCCTGGGTGCACCCTGCATGGCTGGATCCTTGGCACTTCAAGCCTGGTAGCTTTGTGCATGCTCTGGCATGCCTGCTCAAAGACCCCTGCCTGTCGGCGGCCACGCCTCCCCTTCCTCCCTTCTTAACTGTCGGCCACTGTAGTACCCTCCCACATGGGCAGGTGTGGTTTGACCCGCTGACCCGCCGCAAGTTCTACAGCGAAAACACATACCTGGCCTTTGCGCGGTGGGTGCTGGGCTGGCTGGCCGCAGGGCTGGGCTGGCTCTGTGCACTGCAGGCTGTGGGCAGCGATGCTGCTCTGTAACGCGTGCTAACTGCTGATCATGCCAGAGCTAGTTAGCCGCCAGTAGCAAGCAAATCATTCAACGATCGCCCTGCATCAGCCAAGCAGTCCCCAGAAAGTATTTACCAGGAGCTGGAAGGAACTGATTCCAGAATGATTTCTGTTTTGCCTCTCTGTCTTGCAGGTCTAAGAAGTATCAGGAGCTGGTGCGCAAGAGCGGCGAGCCCGCCCCCGCTCCCATCGTCACGCTGCGCAAGGTTGAGGAGGCACAGCAGGCGCAGCAGGCGCAGCAGCCCCAGCAGGCGCAGCAGGCAGCGGGCTTCACGGTGAAGCCCGCCGTCAAGTCTGCCGCGGCGGCGGCGCAGCAGGCGCAGCAGGCGCAGCAGGAGGCAGCGGAAGAGGAGGCAGAGGAGGAGGATGGGGAGGCGGATGAGGGCTCCGAGTGGGAGACTGCCAGCGAGGAGGAGATGGAGACTGACCAGAAGGTGGGGGGAGGGGAGCCGTGCGTGAAGTGCGCTGAGCGTGTGTTGCGGCTTTGGGCAGCTTGCCTTGCAGAGGCATGTGCGCATGCGCACACCAACCTGCTGTGTATGGCTGCATTCCCGGGGGCTGCTTGCTGCTGCTGCTGCTGCTGCTGCTGCTGCTGCTGCTGCTGCTGGGCAGTTCAATCATGCATCCCATGCCAAATGAGCTGATCCGCTTGCAAACATCCTGGCCCCTTTCCTCACTTGGCAGTGGGAGGAGTGGGACGTGCGGCGCAGCCTGTTTGACAACCACATCAGCGCAAGCATGGAGGTGAGCCGAGCGGCGAGGCAGCGCATTCGTTCAGGCGGTTGGCAGGAGTGTGGCGCGTTGCTGGTTTGCTGGCGGCTCGCGGTGGGCTTCCGCCAGCCTTCATTCAACTGCACTCCGCCCACCTACTCCGCCTGTACCACTGTGCAGGCCAATCTGGAGTACATGTTCAAGAACTTTGGCTTCTACTTCCCAGACTCTCAGTTCCTGGCGGACCCGGAGGGCCTGCTCAAGTACCTGGTGAGTTGGGGGCCAGATTGAAGCTGCGTGGTCGGTGCATCCCTGCAGGCGCGTTTCGATCACCTCCCCTGGCACCCATTGCCACACATGCCTGCTGGCCGAACTAACCACCGTGCGCAATGCCCACTGTCTTGTTCTGCTCCCTGTAGGGCGCCAAGCTGCAGTACGGCCACGTGCCGCTGTACGAGTCGGGGGACAACCCCAACGCCAAGCAGTTCAACAGCCTGCACGCCGTCCAGGTGGGCTGCTGACGCTGCAACATTGGTTGTCTGCTTGCACACTCCCGATTCAGCAAATGTCAAGCAGTTGAACAGCCTGCATGCCGTCCAGGTGGGTGCTTTTGCAGCCTCAGAGGCACCCCTGTGTGCAGCCTGGTTGCAGCCTGGTGCTGGTGTGCCTTCTTTGCGGCCAGTGTCCCAGCCAGCACGCCATCCTAAGGCGTATGCTTGGCTCTCTGTCATGAACTGCTGCATCCTCTCCTTGTCTCACTGCCATGCACTGTTGCATTGCCTCCTTGCAGCGCCACATGGTGGACACCAACCGCTGCAAGATGGCGTACGACGACAACGAGGAGGAGTACGAGGTGCGGCCTGGGCGCTTGGGGTGATAGCATGCCTCTGCCATCAATTGAAGGCAGCAGCCGGCGTATGATGGACACGAGGAGCAAGCGCAGGGCGTGCTGATGTACAGTTTGCCGGCGGCTGCCACATGTATGCTGTGGAGCTGCAAGTTGCAGGAGCAGGCCCGATGGACTGCATTGCCATATGCTGTGCGCAGGACTTTTACGACTATGGAGATGAGGAGGGCGATGCGGAGATGTCGCAGGGTGAGGAGGGTGGAGGTGATGAGCGGCTTGCACCAAGTGGCAGCCCTAAAGCTTGTGCAAGATGGAGCTTAGTTGATGCTGCTGTGCTGCAATCCGCCAGCTGCAACCCGAGCTCACCTCTATCACTCAACTTCCCTGCCGTGTCACCTGTGCAGCCGGCGCACTCATACTGAGTGAAGCAGAGGCTGGGCCCAGCGCCAGCTATGAGCTGGTGCTTGCGGGCGGCAGCGGCGGCCATGGCGGCGTGGGCACCAAGATCATCGGCAGCCGAGAGTTTGCGCGCTACTACCGCCAGGCAAGGGCGCACGCATGCACTGCCTGCTGGGCTGAGCTGCAAGGGTGCCTTCGGGGTACTGCCATGTGTTGCGCAGCATGGGGTGCTTGGCACAGCAGCTGCAGCAGGTTTTCTGGTCGTGTGCACACCTGACCGCCCATTAATTTACCCTCTAACGCTCTAACCCTCCCCTGTGCAGCGGCCACGACTGGGCGACAACCGTGCGTCGGTGCAAGCGGCCATGGTGCAGGCGCAGTACCGTCGCCTCGCAGTGCCGCTGCTGGTGAGTTGCTGTGCCGTGTGGTGGTCTGCTGGTGCTTTTGGTACAGCTTAAGGTGCCACGTTTCCTGCAGCACACATATGCACGTCTGCGGTGGCGCAGAAGCAGCGCCATCTTGTCGCCAACGACCGCCTGCCTGCTTGCCGCAGGAGGGCCCGCCGGGCGAGGCGATTGCGGACAAGAAGCGGGAGAAGCGGGCGCAGTTCCATCTGGAGAAGCGGCGCCTCAAGTACTCCATCGACAGCTACGACAAGGTGGGTGGGTGGGGTGTGGAGGTGTCAGGCTGCTTTGGCTGTTCCGGCACGGATGGCTGCCGCCCGGTGCCTGGGCGACGGCCTGGCGTTGCCACGCCTGCTGTGGCGGTCATGGGGCGGTGGGCGCGGCGCCGCTGTGTGCGAGCTTACTCTGCAGAGAATCAGGTTGACCAATCCTATTATTCGCCGCTGCAGATCAACAAGCTGCCCAAGAACGTCACGTATTGAAGGCACGGCAGCTTTGTGGTTGCGACTGTGCGCCCTGGAGCGTCCCGGCGTGCCTCGCCAAGCTGCGTGTGGCCTGCGTGCCAGGGCATCAGCATGTTGTACATACGTCTCTGAGTACCATGTAACATACCTGAGTGCCAGTTTGCGTGGGAGAGAAAGAGGCTGGGCATGGGAGCGGCACACCGCATCAGCATGAACCGCCGCCACAGCCGCCGCCGCCGCAGTTGCCCGGTCGTTTCGTTGTCTCTGCAGCGCTCCCTGACCGCCAGTCGGTCCTTTCTCAGCCCGTTGCCTCACGGGCCAGGCCGCCCTGCTCCGCACAAACGGCACCGGTATCGGGATGGAGAACTGCGAGAACGAGCCGGCGTTCGGCAACACCCCGGGCGTGGCGTGCGCCGCATCAAGCGGGTGAGCGCCTGGGGGGCGTCCAAGGCTGCGCCACCGACCAGTTGGCCGCCACCGCCGCCGCCGAGCCGCCGCCGTCAACCACCCCCTCGATGCCCCCTCCTGGCGCAGGTGCCCGAGCCTGCCGGAGGACCTGCTGGCCCGCATTCGTGAGGAGCTCACTTGTGCCATCTGTTTCGACGTGGCCACGCGCCCCGCCACCCTGCCTTGCGGCCACTCCGCCTGCCGGTGAGTGCGGCAGCTGTCGCGGGCTGCCGCTCTCGACCTGTCGATCGCTCTGCTGCAGCCTGGTGCTACCTGGGTGCCAATGTGCAGCCTTGGGTCATGCCGGCTAAACAATCATGACACGCATCCTGTAACCTCTCCCCACATCCTGCAGGCGCTGCCTGAACGCCGCGCTGGCGGTGGCGGTGCCGGCGGACAAGCGGCGCTGCCCTGTCTGCCGCGCGCAGCTGCCCATCGGGCTGCCGCCCCTGGCCATCAACAGCACGCTCAGGAACATCGCCAAGCTGCTGCTGCCAGGTGGGTGCTGAGGTTGAACAGGATTCGGCAGTGGCAGGCCCCTTTGAGCAGGGTGGTTGGCGAGTGGGTGCTGGCCGGGCGTGCAGCTCACTCCTGCACACGTGCCCCCTGACCTTCCCTTCCCGCTGTCCTTCCCCTGCCAATCCCTGCAGAGGAGTGTAAGGAGCGCGCCCAGACGACGCCCGAGGAGGAGCGCCACCCGGTGGAGTGGGTGCAGCGCGTGCTGCTGTGCACCCGCGGCCGTGCCGTCAGCCTGCTCACCACCCACGAGATCAACGCGCAGGTGCGGCTTGGTGGTGATGGTTGGGGATGCGCTGGAGTTGGGTGCTGCAAGAAAGGAGAGAGCTTGGAGGCACTCGCTGCACCATCACCAAGCCCATCCTTAGCTCCTTGCCCACCTTCTCGCAGGCCAACCGCAGCGCGGTGGCGGGCCTAAATGCTCTGCTGGGCGTGATGGAGGAGCGCTGGCCGGAGGGGCGGCAGCGCCCGCCCGCCCGCTCCCCTGCTCCCGCCGCGGCGCGCGCACCCGCCCGGTCCCCCGCTCCAGCCATGGCGCCAGCCCCTGCCCGCTCCCCTGCTCCGGCAGCAGCGCCTGCCCCTGCCCGCTCCCCTGCTCCAGCAGCAGCGCCTGCCCCTGCCCGCTCTCCTGCGCTTGCGGGGCAGCCCGCCCTGCGCGACACCACACCCCACAGCGCCCGCCAGCCCGCAGTGCCAGGCAGCCAGCAGCGCCTGGCGCACCCGCGCTGGCGCAGCGCCGCGGCCCGCGACCCGCCCCCTGCCCGCACCGGCCCAAGCCGCGGCGACCGCACACCGGCCGCCGCTCGCCGCCTGGCAGAGTTTGCATCGCCCCAGGCTGCGCAGCCCGCGCCTGCCGGCCAGCCCGAGGCGCCGCTGGACGTGCACCCGGCAGCCTTCCCTGATGTCCTCCCCTCTCCCCAGCAGGCGGGCGCAGCGCCGCAGCCGCTGCTCACCACCGCCAACCGCCAGGGCGTGATGCCCTCGCCACCGCTGCTGCTGCGCACCGCCCGCCAGGCTGCCATTGCTGAGCTGGCAGAGCAGCTGGGCATGATGCGCCTGGGCGTGCTGGGTGGCCTGGTGGAGGCAGCAGCCCCGCCCGCCGAGCAGGGCCAGCACGAGGCGCCCGCTGCCGAGGCGGCAGCTGAGGAGGCAGCTCCTGCTGAGCTGCCCGCCACCGAGGGCGGCGCAGAGCCCGCTGACGGTGCAGCGCCTGCTGACGGCGCAGCACTGCAGGCAGAGGCCACGTTGGTGGCTGTGGACCAGGAGGCACAGCCGATGGCAGTGGACGCAGATGAGCCCGCTGGGGCGGCGCAGGAGGCTGGCCCCTCTGCTGGTGGCGACGTGCCGCCGGCCCCCATGGTCTTCAACGCTGGGGCGTCCCCCTACGATGCCGGCATGGCGGTGGGCGCAGGGCGTCGGCGCCGGGGCAGCGGCCGCCGCACCAGCGGCGGTGGCGATCAGGGCGGTACCCCCAGCGGCACCCGCAGCGGCCGCCGCACGCCCATTGACCGCTCCGGCCTGCCCATCTGGCTGTGAGGCGGTGGTTGGCTGAGTGCAGGCCGGAAAGGCTTGCGGCGATAGCGGCAGCAGCAAACAGTTGGCAGGTGGCTGCCTTGCTTGAATGTTGATTGCAGTGCGCGCGTGATTTCTTGACTGCTGTTCTAGTGCTTGGCAGTGTGACTAATGAGAGCGAGTGGAGTGGAGTGGAACATAGCCAGCAAATCCTGCCCCTGCTCTCATGAGACCCTGCAGCACTCGTTGTGCCAGCCTTACAGCATGAGGCCAGCGCAACAGGCAAGAGATCAGATGTGCAAGACCTGCAGTTGCACGGCGGCGGCCGCTGCGGCTCCATCATCGCCCTCCTCTGCCTCGGTGCTGCGTCCGATCGCTGCCGCGCCTCGCTTGCCCCTCAGGGCGCCGCAGCAGTTCTTTGCTTTCTTGCCGCTGCCGCATGGGCACCGCTGGTTGCGCCCCGGGTGCTCCGGCTTGTGCTTCACCCTGACACCCTTGCTGCCGCGCTTGCCACCCCGCTGTTCGCCGCCGCCTGGGTCGTCGGCCGAGGCGCTGCCTGCAGCTTCTGCTGCTTGGTGCTGCTGCTCAGCTGCCCGCTGACCATCTCCTGGTACCGACAGCACTACTTGGATGCTGCCTGTGTTCCCAGGCCGGGGCCGCAGCTCTAATCGGATGGCATCATCGCCTATCCGCTGCTGCTGCTCTACTGCTGCCGCTGCTGCTGCGCCCTGCTGCGCATGCTCCGCCTTAGGGCCAGTGCTGCCCTCTGCTGGCTGTCCATCCCCCTGAGCTGCGGACTGCAGCTCTGCCCTTGCAGCAGCCGCGCTGCCACTGCCGCTGCCGCCGCCCCCTTCTGCCTCCTCAGGCTCCTCCTGCCCCAGCTGCTCAATCAGCAGCTCGATGGATTGCTCCACGCTGCCACCGCACTGCTGCAGCATGCGCCGAATCCGCTCCCTGTCGAAGCAGCCAGTGCCTGCCACCACTTGGTCCACCTCTGCCGCTCCAAACGCCGGCTCACCGGCTGCTGCCGCCGCTGCTGAGGGCTGTGCAGCGCTGCCGCGCATGCGCACGGGCTCTGGCGGGCCGCAGCTGTAGTCATCCGCGTTGCGCACAGAGTTGTCTGCATGCGGTGCGACAGTGGCGAGGTGCAGGTGGGAACTGTCAGGCGGCACAACCACATTCACAGGGGCATTCAGTGCAGCGCAATGTGGTGTAACCTCCGACCACAAGCAGGCGCGACACGGCTGCGTGTGCAGGTCTTATGCATTCGTGCCCAGCACTCACAGTGCATTCCGTCATGATATGAGAGGTGCAGGGTCTCGTCCTCGGGCGCCTGCGATTCAAAGGACCACAGACGCCTGGCATCAGCTGCCACCAAGGCACAACCACACATCTGCTTTCTGGCGTCCCGACCAAGCGGATCACGGCGCTCCCTCTGCAATGTCGCAGACCTGTGCACCCACTCTGAACCTGTGCACCACTCTGAGCCTGTGCACCCGCGCTTGGCACAGCATACCAGTCCTGGTGGCCCCCAGGTGGCCCCCAGGTCCACCCCAACGTGGCCTGCATGCTTGCCTGGTCAAAGTTGGAGATTCGCCACACGGGCTGGCCGGACTGGTAGATGCAGATGTTGCGCTCCAGCAGCAGCGAGGTGGCCTGCAGCTCCAGGTGGCCTGCATGGGAGGCGGGGCCAGAGGCCGGAAGGTGCTGAGGAGGCCAGGGCAGTCAGTGGGAGGGTTGCACACAGCGCAGCAGTGGTGCGGCATGCGGCCCCACCTGCCCTGGCCTCACCTGCCCAGGCGCCCTCCTTCTTCATCCTCCGAATGTACTTCTCAAACGGCTCGTCGTCCTCCCTGTACAAGTTGCGGCAGGAGGCACTACTGCCTGTCAAGCTGTGCTCACCCACAGCGGCAAGCTACCTTCGGCCGCACCGCGGCCCCCTGTCCACAGGCGCGACTGCCCCTTATGGCCACCAGGTGTGGCCGCTGGGCATGCAGCACACCAGCTCACACGAAGAAAAACAGGTGGCCGCTCAGCATGCAGCAGCAGCACCCCGCTCACATGAAGGACAACCAGTGGCCGCTGAGCATGCAGCAGCCGCTGAGCATGCAGCAGCCGCTGAGCATGCAGCAGCACACCCCGCTCACATGAAGAACTTGTAGTCCTCCTCCCGCTCCTCCACAAACTCCATCACCCGCTGGCGCAGCCGCAGGTGGTCGCCGCCGTCGCCCTGGGCAGCAGCAGCAGCGGGCAGGAGCCGAGGAGCTCAGTGCAGGGGCTCAGTGCAGGATGGCTCCACCTGTGAACGCGCGAATTGCATCCCGTGCGGAGCCTGGCAGCTGTGCGGCCGGCCTAGACAAGCGCCTCTGCGCTCCAACCAACCGACCAATCAATCATTCATTCATTCATGATCCCCAGTCCTCACCTCCAGCTGGTCCATCACGGAGCGGAAGAAGCAGTTGCCGTCCGCCTGGCGGCAGGAACACACAGGCGCAGCAGCTGCTGTCAGAATCATCGCGGCGCGGACATAGGCCGTGAGTGTATGCATGATCGCAGGCCACGGGCGCATTCGCTCTTTGTCTGCAAAGCCACCAGCAGGTCCACCAGCTGCTGCGCTGCGACAACTCGCAGACTGCCTGCCCACGCTTCAGCCTACCTCGATCTGCTTGATGCGCAGGCCCACCGCCGCCAGCTCCCGCTCAAGGTCGTCTCCTCCATAATGGTGCACATCCTTCTTGCTGCGCCGCGCCTTGCCCTTGCCCTTGCCCTTGTGCCGCTCCTCCACCTCCGGCGAGGCGGCGGCGGCGGCGGCGGCGGCGGCGGCGGCGGAGGTGCTGCCCCCCTTCTTGGCCGCCTTGGCCTTGTGCTGCTTGCCCATGGCGGCGGCGCGGTGATGTCAAAGGGTGCGGGGCGGGAGCTGGAGCCTGCTGCTGCCCAGCAGCGCTCACATGGGAGCGGGGCGGCACGGCAGCAGCCCGGCAGCGGCTCCGATGCGATCGTGTGATTGCTGGGTGGCGGGCTGGGCGATCGGGGCGGCCGCAATTGGGCACCAGCTGCCGCCGGCTGTGCAGTGTGCATGATGATGGTCTAACCTGCTGCCCCGCCCAGCAGTTTGCGGCCCAGCTCCCGATCGTCGGGGCAGCGGTGCAGACAAGCGCCTGGCGCCGCCCCACACCGCTTGGAGAGCCAGCTTGAACGGTGCCAGCCCAGCGCTCGCGGCGGCCCGGCAGCGGCAGCCATGGCGGGGACGGGCACCCTGACCCCGCCCCTCTTCGTGGCGTTGGCCACCTACGCCTCGTGAGCCCGCTCTGGCCCGCCCCTCCCCCTTGCTGTCGGCGCCGGGAGCGGCCGCCGGCTCTCCCTAGAGACGCTGACCGAGTGCTGGAAAAGCCGGCAGCGTCGTTGCTGTCGCGCCTCGGGCATCTGGCGCCGCCGCCGCTGCTTGCCGCTGCCGCCCGACCCGCCCACCTTCCCGCGCTGCACCTTGCAGATGGATGGTGCTGTTCCTGTTTGGCCACCTGCGTGACTTCTACCGCAAGAAGATCTACGGCGGGCGGGCGGTGAAGAAGGGCGCTGAGGGCTACGCACCCATCCGCCAGGACTATGAGGTGCGGTTGGCGGCGGTTGTGCTGCTGAGGCTCGCAGGCTTGGTTGGCGCGCGATCCAGCTTGGCGTGCTGCTCGTCTGTGGCATGCAGCTGAGTTTGCAACAGTGTTTCAGCTGTGTTGCTGACGGTTCAGTGGCTGCCGTCAGCCTGCCCCGTGCCCAGCACCTGCTGCTTGCCTGCCCAAGCGTTGCTTGCGCTGCTGCCTGCTGCCGCCCGCAGGATTTCTACACCCGCCGCATGTACTACCGCATCCACGATGCCTTCAACCGCCCCATCTGCTCGGCGCCCGATGCCTGGGTGGATGTCATGGAGCGCACGCCTGTGGATGGGCAGAAGTGAGCGATGTGCTGCACAGCTGGGTCTGCCGCTGGCCTGCCCCCGGCCTGCTTGCCAGCGTGCAGCAGGTGCAGGGCAGCAGAAGCACCAGCTGATGTGCACAACCCTGCGCTGCCGCTGTGCACTGCTGCTGCGCTGTGCTGTCGGTTGCCATGCCCAAGAGCCCCACCCCTGCCCGCTGCTCCTCTGTTCTGCAGGCCGCTGCAGGTGACCGGCCGCACTAAGCGCTGCCTCAACCTGGGTTCCTATAACTACCTGGGCTTTGCAGCGCAGGTCAGTTGGCAGGGGTGCACAGCCAGCTGCTGCGCACTGCCGGGCTGTGTGGCCAGCGTGCAGTTGCCACTGCAGCGCCCAGGGATGCCTGCAGCAGGGCTCGGTGGGGGTCGCTGGCTGTGCAGCCCAGCACGCCTCACATGTCTTTTCTGTGTGCCCTGGCATATTCCCCACCCGCAGGACCCCTACTGCACCCCTCGGGTGGAGGAGGCGCTGGATCAGCTGGGCTGGGCGTCTGCCTCGGCACGTGCGGATGCCGGCACCACCCCCCGCCATGTGGAGCTGGAGCGCCTGGTTGCGCAGTTCCTGGTGCGCAGCTGTGCTGCCTGGGTGGCACGCGTTTGAGTGGAGCTTGCCTGGGTGCTGCTGCCGATGCAGGTGTGCATCAACCTGGTGCTGTCCTGCTGGCGCTGCTGGGGCGTTTGCTGCGGTGTCGCCGCTGCTGCAACGCCTACAGTTCCTGCTGCGCCATGTGCCTGATGGTGTGGCCCCCCTGTTGCCCCTCTGTTGCTGTGATGCAGGGCAAGGAGGACGCTATCACCTGCGGCATGGGCTTTGCCACCAATTCAGCCTTCATCCCGCTGTGAGCGCTGGGGCCACGTCATGCTGCACTGCCGCTGCCGCCGCTGCTGCCTGTTGCTGTCGACATGCTGCAAACTTGCGACAGGCTTCTGGCTTCCCTTGCCAGCTGCATGGCCGGTTTTCTGCGCACATGAGTACTCAACGGCTGCCTGCAACCCCGATGTGCCATGCAGGCTGGCGGGCAAGGGCACGCTGGTTGTGAGTGATGCACTCAATCACTCCTCCATCGTGGCGGGCGTGCGCGGCTCGGGTGAGCAGGGCAGCGGGGTCAGGACGCGCACAGCAGTGGTGGCAACAGCTGCGGAACGGCATCACAACATGTGTCTTGTCGGTGGAGAGCCACATACTGCTCTGCCTACAAGCTGTGCAACTGCATTTTGTATTTCAAGTGGAGTGTTCTTCCACTCTCCCTTCCACACAGGTGCCAAGGTCAAGGTGTTTGATCACAACGACCCCGCTCACCTGGAGGCGGTGCTGCGTTCGGCCATCGCAGAGGGCCAGCCGCGCACGGGGCGGCCCTGGAAGAAGATTGTGAGCTGCTGCTGCTGCTGTGGATGATGCTTGCACAGTGTTGTGCTGGGCTGGGCCTGGTTTCACGAGCACAGCCATTTGAGGGCGGCTTGCACCCAGGTCAAACGTGGCGTGCAGTCGTGCCGGCCCACTCAATATATGCATTGCGATTGGACTGCTGCTGGTCCGCCAGGCAGCCAGCCAGCCAGACCCTGATCCATCCATCACCTGCCCCCACCGCCAGCCATCATCGAGGGCATGCAGGGCATTTGCTAGATGTTGGCTGACCAGCTGAATGAGCCTGCCCTGTTTCCATGCCCGTGTACCGCCAGGTCATCATCATTGAGGGCATCTACTCGATGGAGGGAGAGATGGTGCGGCTCAAGGAGATTGTGGAGCTGAAGAAGCGGTACAAGGTGGGACCGCGTGGGTTGGCGGAACTGTTGCCAACAGCTGCTGCTGGGTTGGCAGAGCTGTTGCCAACAGCGCTGCTGCGTGCTGCCGGTGGACGGGCTGGGGGCGCAAGCTTGGAGCTTCACAGGGGGTGAGGCTGCTGAGGAACTTCTTCATCAAGTTTGGGGGCCGCAGCGCTTGTTGCATCCGGCGTGTGCTGACAGCCATGCAAACCTTGATCCATCCCTTCCTGCAGTGCTATCTGTACCTAGATGAGGCGCACAGCATCGGCGCGCTGGGCGCCGGCGGCCGTGGCGTGTGCGAGCAGCTGGGGGTTGACACCGCTGATGTGGACATCATGATGGGAACCTTCACCAAGGCAAGCTGCTAACATTTGTGCTTACTTGGCTTGTATATGCAAGCCGGTGCAGGGCTGGAGTTGTCGGCTGGTACAAGACCCCGACTGGCATGCACGCATTGCAGGCCGCTCATTACTGAGGCTGAACACATGCTGTTGCACATGCACCACCCACCTGACCTGCTCGTGCCCCCTCGCCATCTTCTGCAGAGCTTTGGCTCCTGCGGCGGCTACATTGCGGGCGATCGTGGCCTCATACAGTACCTGCGCTGCCACTGCCCGGCGCACCTGTACGCAACCGCCATGTCGCCACCGGTGCGTGGCTCTGTGTGCAAAGGGGATGCATGGCAAACACGGATAAAGGCGCAGGCCGGGGTCACCTTGCTGGCATGCCGTCTGTGAGGCTGGCGTCTCCGCGCCATGCTGCAAGCCTGCAGTTAGCCATGCCTGCCTCATGTCCGTGTGCTCTCCTGGCACATGCGCATGTGCAGGCGGTGGAGCAGGTCATTTCCGCGCTGCACGTGATCCAAGGGCTGGATGGCAGCGACCGCGGCAAGCGCAAGATCCGCCAGGTGGGTGCTGGGGCCGGTCCCAGTGTTGCTGTGCTGCACAAGCACGGGCTTGGCCCGCTTGCGGAGCGCTGTGGAGAGCCCTCGGCGCCTGGCAGTCTGCACTTGCGTACACTCGCCATCCAATGAAGCTGCACCACCCACCGCATCTGCTGCTTGTGCATCGCCTGCCCGCAGCTGCGCGACAACTCCAACTACTTCCGCCGCGGCCTGCTGGAGCTGGGCTTTGACGTGCTGGGCGACTGGGACTCACCCGTCATGGTGCGGTGCTGGCGGGTGCTGTATGCGGGTGCCGTGAGTGTGTGCTGCAGAATGTGTGCCTTGCATGTACGCTGCATCGGCTGTGCTGGAAACGGGGAAGGCTCCTGTTGGCTGGCACAGGGCCAGGCAGCGGTGTGCGTATGTAAGCTACCCGCAGCGTTGTTGGCCCCAGCTTTGGTGGCAGCGGCTCATCGTTGCATCTGCTCCCCGCCCCTCCTGCAGCCCGTCATGCTGTTCTGTCCTGCCAAGCTGCCCGCGGTGTCGCGATACACGCTGGAGCGCGGCCTGGTGAGCCTGGCTGCTGTGCTGAGACCTCGGCAGGCCAGCCGCGGCAGTGGGCTTCGCATTCACCGCCGATGGCGCCCCCCTCAATCACAGTGCGCCCGTTGCTGCTCTCTCTGTGTGTGCAGGCCATTGTGGTGGTGGGCTTCCCCGCCACCCCGCTGCTGACCACGCGCATGCGGGTGTGCATCTCCGCTGCCCACTCCCGCGCCGACCTGGACTATGCGCTGGAGGTGTTCAAAGCACTGCTGGACAGGTGGGCAAGCGATCATGCCATGCTGATCTGCAGGAGGTCGTGCACTTGCGGTTGAGCGGCAGGTTGAGTGGGTTGGCATGACACTGTTTGCAGCCACTGCAGCCAGTCGGGCAAGCGGCTGTCGCACGGCTGTCGCTCATGAGTCCCGAAAGGTGGCGCCTGCACACCTGCGGCACGCACGGCGGCACGGCCAATGTGCAGCTGTCGGCTGACTGGCCCGGCACCCCCATCCCTCCCCCGTGCCCCTCC
>VIYQ01003592.1:0-18308 GCA_009928355.1 Chlorella sp. CH2018 | reverse complement strand
TGATCAGGCCCGCGCGCGCCTGCGGGGGCGGGGGGTGGGGGGAGGTGGCCACGGGATGGGAGCTGCTGAGGGGCCGCAGAACAGAAACTACCTCCCATCATGGCTGCCACCCCGCACTCCAGGAGGTGCAGGTGGGTGGCGTGAACCAAGCAACAGCAGCCATGCTGCGTCACCCAACACCTGCTTGCTCGGCACGGTGCCCAACAAGACATGCACACGAGGAGACTAACTCATCCAACACTGGCTGCCGTGCCACCCCCCCACACACCGCCGCCTGCCCCTCCCGCCCACCTTCTTGTACAGGCCCTTGGGGTCGCGCTGCTCGCACACCTCGATGGGCACAGCCATGTACACCTCCAGGAACTCGCCTGCACAGTGGGAGGCAGGACGCACAGGTGAGCAGAGCAGCAGGCTGCAGCTGCCTGCGCGCGGCACTGGCTACTGCGCATGGGGCCATGCTCGTGTGCCAGGGGCCAGCAGCATGCCCGCTGCCCGCCCACAATCCACATCCCAAGCTTCCTGTCACGCACCGGCGCTGCAGCGGGCGCGCACGGCGTCGCGGTCGGCGCGGTAAGGGGAGATGAAGCTGGTCATGGTGATGGCGCCTGCATGCGGGGTGGTAAACACCAGCGCATGGCTTTTGAGACCTTGAGCAAGCCTGCTAGTGTCTGCATGCACTCCAGTGCGCTGCTACTCCAAGCAGCCGTGAGCACACACCCTGGCCCTCCGACGCATGCAGCGCATGCAGCGCTGTGCCGCAAGTGCACCCACCTGCGTCGGCAAAGAGCTTGGCCACCTCCCCGATGCGGCGGATGTTCTCGGTGCGGTCTTCAGCACTGCACAATGCATTGTTTGGGCACCAGGAGGGTTGCATGCTGTGAGGCTGTGGGTCAGTAAGCTGCGGTGCAGCAGAGGCCAGGCAAGGGGCGCTGCACGGTGGGGCAGGGTATCTGGCAGTTGAGTGAGCGGGCATTCGCTGGCACATGTGCCCAGGCCGGGGGCGCAAGGTACTGCACCTGAACCCCAGGTCCTTGTTCAGGCCGTGCCGGATGTTGTCGCCGTCGAGCAGGGAGGTGAAGTGGCCGCGCTCGTGCAGCAGGTGCTCCAGGGTACACGCAACCGTGGACTTGCCGCTGCCGCTGAGGCCTGGGGAGGGGACAGGCGCGGGACCGAGATGAGGGTACCAGCGATTGGCAGCTGTCAGTGGTGGGTCGGCAGGCCGGCTGTGCAACAACCAGCGCAAACAAGGCACCCAACACGAACCTAGTAGGCCAGCAAGCAGACAGTGCCTGCCAGCTTTCAAACCCGATGGCGGTAGCACTCCGGGCTCACCACCCTAACAACCCGGTGGGCACCTCCGCAACCGCCCGCACCTGTGAACCAGAGGACACAGCCGCGCTGGCCCAGCAGCAGCTCCTTGTCGCCGCGGGACACCATGGTTTCGTGCCACCGGATGTTGGTGCTGTTGCCCACATCCGTGGTCTCCAGGTGCGCCTTGCCGTTGCCGTTGGAGAGGGCGGCACCGCCGCCGGCGGTGCCCGCGGCGGCACGGGCGGCCAGCCTCGCGGGCCGCCGCGAGCTACACCGTGCAGCTGCGGGGCGCACTGAGGCGCAACAGGAGACGGCAGTGGCCATTGTGTGTTGCTGCGCGGTGAACGTTTGGTGGGGGGTTGCGGACAGACGGGGCGGCGGGCAGCAGAGGGACCCAGCAGAGGGTGCAGGCGGGCGAGGGGAAGTGACGACGCGGGTTGTGGCGCAAGGGGCGCGTGAGGCGAGACATGAGTGGGCCGGCACGCACAGCGCATGCTGACGCCACGAGCGGCAGGTGTGAGGAGCAGCCGGTGCGGCAGCTGGGCCTGCGTTCACCACCAATCCTAGCCCTTGGGTGTGGATGTAGGTGCTCGCTATGAGTCAGCAACTCCATGCCCACCTGCTGCTTGCACCGAATGCAAGGGCGGGGTGAACATGGGGGTTGTTGAGGCGCGCCCGCCAAGCCAGCGACAGCTGCGGGCCGTGGTCTACCACCAAACCCAACTCAGTGCCAGCTCCGGCCTGATTATGGTAGGCATTGCAAGGCCGGGCGGCCGTTTAAAGGCGCTACGGGCACGCACCCCTACGCCCGTTGTCGTGCGGTCAACGCTGCGGTCAAACGCCGGCAGATTCGAAACTGCCGTCGACCGGAACTGCACAGCCAGCTTCACCCTCAGCTGCGGCACTGCGTGCTTTGTCTGCTGGTCTGGTCAGGTTACAGTGCCTGGTTTATATGGCCAAAGGATTGAATCATGGTGAGCGAGAGCTAGCAGACATGGTGCTCCGTGGGGGGGCAAGGGGAGAGGGCAGCAGAGGGCCGTGCGGCGGCGGCGGAGCGGGGTGGTGCCGGACTGGCGAGCTGGACGTTGCAGCAGAAGCAGGCAGGTGGTCAAGATTCAGGGGCGGAACCGTTGCATTAAAGACCTTCGGGGGTGGGGGTTGGCGCAGGCACGCGCTCAGGGCATGGGTCTGGATGCGTTTTGTCGGCGAGACGGTCAACAAGCTGCCTAGGGGAAGGAGGGGCTGCTCAGGCCCAGAGAGGGCGGTGCTGTGGAACAAAACTCGAGGGGCGTGGGTTGTACATGGGAACATGGTGGCCTGCCTAGCGCTACCTGGATGGCAGTCAAAGGAAGAGGCGGGTGCGCGTGCCCAGGAATGGCTGGGCCGCAAAAGCGCGGCGACACAGCTGCGAGAGGCGGTGCATTCAGTCAGTGGACAGGGCGGGGGGCTGTGCAGTGTGGGATAGATGTGGATCAAAGAGGGAAAAGGAAGCGGGCAGTGACGTGTGTCATTCATTCAGGCGGGCTGCGCCTGCATGCCAAGTCGGGGTGCAGTGACCCCAAAGAGTTGGGGTGAGGGGCGCCCTCGAGGGCGCCTTGCGAGGTGCGGCTGGCAGAAGCTCTTGCGAGGGGCAGCCAGCGAGCGGCTGGCTGCGAGCAGGCTCTGCCACGCAGGCGGATGGGATTAGGCTGTATGCAGCAGGTCTCCCTCACAGGCAAGCGAAGTCCAGGATGCCGTCGCTGTGCTTGCGCTGCAGGGCGGAGGCCACCGCCAGCGTGGGGATGGCGGGGTCGCTGCAGAGGGGGGGAAGGTGGCGGATGGGGAGGAGGGTTCAGCAGGGGATGGTGGTTGGGCTGGGCAGAGGGGTGCGGCTGCTTGCATGCTGCCGGCGCCACCGCCTGCGCCATGCAGCAGCCAGCTGTGCAGCACATGCGCAGCACTGTACTGCAGGAAATCAGCTCGGCACTGGCAAGAAGCAGAACACCACAGTGCAGCCCAGCATGCCACAGCACAGCACAGCGCGCACCGCAGGTAGCCCATGTCGTCCAGGGCGTCAAAAATCTGCTGAGCCATCTCCAGGGGGGTGCGCTGGCGACCGTCTGCAGGGCAGGTGTGAGTTGCAAGCAACATAGTGTTGAGCCCTGTTGCTGGTCACGCTCGGCTTGTGGAGGTGGCAGCACGGCACCGCCCGGCACTGCGCAGGCTGTGTAACGCCACAGAATGCACAGCCTGGCGCCGCCCTGCACCGCGCAGGCTGTTTGTATGCACAGCCTGGCGCCGCCGCTCACCCTGGTCGAAGCAGGACACCCGGATCTCCGGGTTCAAGGGCGCTTCATAGGGGTCGTCGATGCCGGTGAAGTTCTTGATCAGGCCCGCGCGCGCCTGCAGGGGCGGGGTGGGGGGAGGTGCGCTGCTGGTGAGTTTGCAGGGCTCGAGAACCCAAGCTGTGCGTGGTGGTGGGCATGTGTGGCGGGCGAACAGCGCGCCGCTCCCAAGCCAGCCCACGCAGTACACATTGCCCCCCATTCCCCGCTCCACCCTCCCGCCCACCTTCTTGTACAGGCCCTTGGGGTCGCGCCGCTCGCACTCCTCCAGCGGAGTGTCCATGTGCACCTCCAGGAACTCGCCTGCGGTTGGTGTATTGGAGGCATTGCAAAGGAGGGAGCGGTGAGGGCAGCAACACTGAGGCAGGCGGTTAGGGGTGGCTGCCCAGCAGGCGGGGGTGCAAGCTTGGCGGCAGAGGCGCAGGAGTTGGCATATGCAGCGCGCAGAGGCATGCTCTGCTCATGCCCTGCTGCCAGCTGGGCCGAGAACCACGCACCTGGGCGACAGCGCTGGCGGATCATGTCGCGGTCGGCGCGGTAAGGGGAGATGAAGCTGGTCATGGTGACGGCGCCTGGGAAGCAGAGGGTCAGGAGGCACACAGGAAGGCAGGGGTCAGTGAACCAGCAAGCTTATGAGCAGAGCGCGCCGGCGCATCATGGGCACCCAGCAGAGCCCAAGCAGCAAGGCTTGTGTGGCGGTGCACCCACCTGCGTCGGCAAACAGCTTGGCCACCTCGCCGATGCGTCGGATGTTCTCGGTGCGGTCCTCAGGGCTGCATTTACCGGCAGGCAAGCAGCGGTAGTGAGCATGAGGAGTGTAGGAGGGAGGCGGCGCCGGCGCCAGCGGATTCCTGCGTGCATGCAACAACGCTTGGCGCCAGCGATGGCTGGGCGATACCCCAGCCCACACGCTTCTCCCCCGCGGCCCTGCCACACCTGAACCCCAGGTCCTTGTTCAGGCCGTGCCGGATGTTGTCGCCATCCAGCAGGGAGGTGAAGTGGCCGCGCTCGTGCAGCAGGTGCTCCAGGGTACACGCAACCGTGGACTTGCCGCTGCCGCTGAGGCCTGGGGAGGGGAGACGGGGCACCGTGGGGCGAGGGAGCTGCGTGAACACTGGTGTGCATGGCAGAAACAGGAAAGAAAGGCAAAAAAAGAGTCCCCAATGTGGCCTCTGCCGGCAGGCGGGTGGCTAGGGTTGGGCGGGGGCCACGTGCCAGCGCTGGAGTGGCCCTTCAAAGAGGCAGCAGTTGGGCAGCCACACCCTGGTTGGGCAGGCGATGGAGCCTGTGCTGCACACACAGCGCCGTAGGCATGCATTTGGGAGGCCCTGGCAGCTCCGCTGCGCATGCATGCGGCCGCCCGGGCCAGCTCTGTCCACGCGCGCACCTGTGAACCAGAGCACACAGCCACGCTGGCCCAGCAGCAGCTCCTTGTCGCCGCGCGACACCATGGACTGGTGCCACCGGATGTTGGTGCTGTTGCCCACGGTGTGGGTGGCCAGGTGGGGGGCTGCCACAGCGTTGTTGGCGGCCCCCGCGAGGGTGGCGGGCCCGGCCGCGGCGGCCGCACCAGCGGTGGCGCCAGCGGTAACTGCGACGAGGCGGGGGCGGGCGCCCAGGGCGCGCCGCCCCCCGCAACATCGCTGAGGCGCAGCGGTGGGCGCGCTACACCGAAGGCCAGCGCGCTGCATGGTGGGAGGGAGGGGGCTGACGAAGGGGAGGCGGGCGGGAGGCCGCGTGGGTGAGCGCGGAGTGCGGGGCGGGCCTTTTGAGGGCCTGGGAGCTGATCGAGGCTTGGCACGGGTCCAGAGAATGCCGGCGGAGCGCCAGGTCGTCACCCCTCAACTCACCTGTTCCGGCAGAGCCTCTACCAGCAAGGGATGCCGCCTCCCGCGCCGCCCCAGGCTCGCCGCCCCCCTTGTTAATGCCGTGTGGGAGCCGATCCCAGCCCCAAACACGCGGTGCCGGCGCTGCAGGGGCAGGAGAGGAGGGGGTCCCGCCCGAGGCGCTTTCGAAGCGGCCCAAAGCGCCTGCGGTTGAGAGTTCGGCCCGAGATGCAGTTTTGGGCTGGTTGGCGAGCAGGTGTGTGAGCAATGACTGCGACGCCATGCAGAAAGCTGTGGTGCTCTGGCAGGGTTCAGGTGAAGGTAGCATGGCGGCTGAGCGCATGTGACGGTTGGCCTCGGCCGTGCCGGTTAAATGCCGGCATTACGCACGGTACGCAGGCAGGCGAAGTGCACTGTCCTCTGCAAGCGTTCGCCGGCGAGGGTCGATACCGTGCAAGCTGGTGAGCTGACAAGGAGGGCCAGAGTGCGGCAAAGCAGCCGGCAGCGGCAGGCGGCGGGCGGCAGGCGGCTGCTTGCCGTTGTCACGCATGCCCCGGTCTGTTTACCGGCCGGCTCACACCTACGGATCCCGACAGCTGCAGTGAAAGAGCTGCCACAAGGCACATAGCCGCCTTGGAAGCCTTGCACGCCACGTCCACTCCTCCTGGAGTGCGCATGCTCAGGCTGCCGCACACAGCGCCGGCGCCCCGCAGGAGGCGGGAAGCCGCACCCCACGGCCGTGTCAATTGCGCCTCCTTTCAGGCCGCACAGGCTACTTGGTGTGTTTGCAAGGCATTTGGGGAGTCCAGCGCGTGTGCCCAGAGGTGTCAACACACGGCCGTCGCGCGCGGCGGGTCCAGGCGCGCGCATAGCAACCAGCACAGCTTGAGTTCAAAGGTGCGCAACCGCGGCCCGCGGCGTGTGGCTCGGTCGCGGGCAGGCACTGGGGGCCTCCAATAGGCCCCTGGCGCCGCCCTCGCTGGCTTCCCAAGCTGCCCATGAACGCTCTGATGCTATCGTAAGCGTGCACCGCCTGTCGCAGGCTCTCCACATGGCGGCGGTGGCAGCGGCGGCGCCCGCCGCTGGCTCTGGTGCCGGCGGCAAGGGAGCGGATGGCGGCGCAGCCGTGGCAGCTGCCATCTCTGCCATGGCAGTAGCCGTGCAGCGCGGCGATTTCGCAGCAGCAGAGGTGGCGGGCGCTGCAGCCCCCGCCCACCTGGCGCTGCCACGTGGCTGCCTGTCCGGGCTGCGCCCCATTTCGGAGGGTGCACAGGCCAGCGTGTACGCCGCACAGCTGGCCCCTGCCCGCCTGGTGGCCGCTGCAGAGAGCGACGGCGGCAGCCTGCAACCTGCAGACCCCGAAGGCAGCCTGGCAGTGGCGGTCAAGAAGCCACGCATTCGCGAGACGGCGGGTGCGTGGGCTGGGCGGATGCGGTAGGCGCGTTTGCACCCATGCTGCCTCTGATCGTGTCGATCCTCTCGTTTGCCCCCGCCGGCAGGGGCTAGCTGCGGCTTCAGTTGATGCCTGAACGCTCTGTCTGCCCATCCCTCTGTTTTGCAGACCTGGAGCGCTTCAGGAGGGAGGTGGCCCTGCTGGCACAGCTGCGCCACCCGCACATCGTCCGCCTGCTGGGCGCGCGCCTGCTGCCGCCAGGTGGGCTGGTGCGGTGGCTGTGCGGATGCTGCCCGGCTGGGGTCGCATCGCCGCATGCGATACACCAGGGCAAAGCTTGCTAGCGCAAGGCTGCTGCGCAGGCATTGCATGCAAGCGCAACAGTGTGACCGTATCCCTGCCGCCCTGCATTAAACCCCTTGGCCCCCACCCCCGCAGACTACCTGGCTGTGCTGGCGCTGGAGCACACCAACGCGGCTGCGGAGCTGCACAGCGCAGGCTGGCGCCCCTCCTGGCCCCGCCTGCTGTCCCTGGCTGCCCAGCTGGCCTCGGCTGTGGCCCACATCCATGCGGCGGGGTACGTGCACCGCGACATCAAGCCAGCCAACCTGCTGCTGGATGAGGAGCGGGCCACCGCTCGCTTGGCCGACCTGGGGCTGGCAGCGCCCACTGATGAGTTGGCGGGCGGCGGCGTGGCGCACGCCAAGCCCACTGGAGGCTTCCACAAGCAGCACATGGTGCGGCTGGCTGGGGGTGGAGTGGGGAGGTGGATGGCGAGGGAAAGAGGCGTGGTTGGAGGCGCAACGGCATGCCGTTCGAGCATCACGTTTTTGGCTGGGGTGTCGGCGGGTGCAGCGTGCCGTGCACCTAGTGCTCCCGCCCTTCCCAACCGACCTCCTCCCTTCCTCCTTCCTCCCCACATTGCAGGTGGGCACCCTCGAGTACATGGCACCCGAGGTGCTGCTGGGCGCCCCTGCCAGCTTCGCCTCCGACATCTTTGCCCTGGCGGTCACTGTGAATGAGCTGGCCACCGGCATGTTCCCCTACTCTGACTGCACCCGCGACAACCCGCTGGCACACACTGTGCTGGAGATGGGCTACGGCCGGCAGGAGCTGGCGGCGGCGGTGGCGGCAGAGGGCCTGCGGCCCACGCTGCACCCCTGCACGCCGCCGGCGCTTGCCGCGCTGCTGCAGGCCTGCTGGGAGCGGCAGCCTGAGGCGCGGCCCATAGCGGCTGCCGTTGCAGAGCAGCTGGCCGCGCTGGCGGCCGAGGCGGCGGCAGAAGCGGCAGTGCCCAGTGGGGCCTCGCCGGCGCCAGCGGTGCCCACACCGGCGCCGGCAGCGGGCCGCCTTCTGCCGCCACCGCAGCAGCCACTGTGGCATGGTGACAGCGGTGCAGAGGATGAGGAGATGGTCGACGCAGAGGCAGCTGAGGCAGGGACTGCTGGCGGCATCCCATCTAGCAGCTGCGCAGGCGGCTTGGGCGGCGGCAGCCCCACCGCTGTGGCCAGCCCTGCCAACAGCAGCCCCTCTTCTAGCGCTACCGGCAGCCTGCCGTGCTGGCTGGCCGGCAGCCCGCAGCAGCAGCAGCAGCAGCAGCATGGTGCACCGCAGCAGGGCGCAGCACAGCAGCAGGTGCAGCAGGTGCAGGTGGGCACCTTCCTCACGCCTGGCAAGCGCGATGCAATGGAGGACGCTGTGGTCGTGCTGCACGATGTGGGCGCTGCGCTGGGCGCTCCCGGCTGCACCGCAGTGGGCATGTTTGATGGCCACCGCGGCGGCGCAGCTGCAGACTACCTGACTGCACACATGCAGCGGCATCTGGTTGAGCGTCTGGGCAGCAGCGACAGCGCACCTACGGCGCTGGCTGGTGCTCTGGCTGATGCTGATGTGGCGTTCCGTGCAGAGCAGGACGCAGCGTGGGCGGAGCGGCTGGCTCGCATGGGCGCAGCCGCTGCCGGGCCCCGCCCCGCCCCTGGTGCAACAGCCACGCTGCTGCTGCTCTACCCAGCGGCTGCGGCGCAGCAGGGCGCCCAGCAGCAGCAGCAGATGCTGGCTGTGGCCAATCTGGGCGACAGCCGGGCAGTGCTCTGCCGCGGTGGCCAGGTGCGCGGCTGCTGAGCGGCTCGGTCCCTGTCTTGTGGTGGTTGGGGCTGAGGTGCACGCGCAGGCTCAGCTCGTTTGTGAGTTGCTTTGGGTGACACCAACCCTCCAACCTTGCGATGTGCTCACGGCTGCTCTGCCTCTGTTGCATTTCAGGCGGTGGCGCTGACGCGGGACCACACCGCAGACTGCCCCTCGGAGCGCGCCCGCGTGGCAGCAGCAGGCGGCACGTGCAGCGTGCGGGCCGGCAGCTGGCGTGTGGGCGATGCTGGGCTGCAGGTCACTCGGTGAGGCGGTTGGGCTGGCGGTGCATGGCTCAGGTTGCGTAGCGTGGTTTGAGCACAAGGCCTGGGGAGCAGATGACATTTTCGGCATGGCAACAGCCTTGCCTGTTTCCGCACGCCCTTCCCTGGTTGTCCAGGCCAGCCGGCTACTGCCGGCGTGCCGCTCCCTCCGTACACAACCTGGCATCCCTAACAACCCTTGGCACCCGCCCCATTGCCTCCCAACAGGTCGATTGGCGACGCAGACCTGAAGGGCCAAGGCGTGAGCGCAGACGCCGAAACCGCTGAGCTGGCGCTGCAGCCGGGCGATGCCTTTGTGATTGTGGCCACCGACGGCCTGTGGGACCGTGTCAGGTGCGCGAGGTTGGATGATGCTGTTTTTTTTGTGTTTCTGTGCTTACTGTACAGCTGATGGACATCTGGTGCCTGGAAGGCAGCTTGACACTCTAACTGCTGGCTGGACATGTCAGCCTGGCTGGATGATGCAGACTTTGATGCACACTCCTGTCTCTGCTTTGTTTGCCACCCCCCACGCCAACCCGCACCAACCAACCCACAACTCCCCTCCACCCCTGCAGCAACGATGACGCGGTGGCGTTGGTGCAGGACACAGTGAAGCACCCCGTCATGTGCGCGCAGCGGCTGGCGGTGGAGGCCCTGGCGCGCGGCGGCGGCGACAACGTGGCGGTCGCAGTTATGTTCCTGCCGGGGCACGGCACCACAGGTGTGTGGGGTGGCGAGCTGCCCACTGGCTGCTTGCCATTTAGTGCCAGAAGTTCTGCGGGAACCACAGTGCGGCTGTGCCCTGTCTTCCGCTCAACTACGGCACGTGTTCCGAACTCAGCACACCACCCCTGCTCCCTCCCTGCCTGCCTGCAGCTGAGCGAGTGTATCATGCCGGCCAGCTCAAGTACCACAGCGCCGCTGCTGCCAAGCGGGCAGCCGGGCCCGGCCTGTCGGCCGACGAGCTGCGTGACACATATTGATGTGCCGGCTGGCATCAGAGGATGATGCTAAGCAGAGATGCGGACCATTTGTCGACCTCTCAAGTGTTGAGGAGTGTCTGTAATGAGCCTATGCTTGTGATCGTTTTGTTCAGTGCCTTGATGAACTTCCCCTCCCTTTCATTCCAGCATTTCATCCCCTTTTCTCCAGCTGATGCCGCGCGCCTTGTGCGGCTGTCTGTTGGCCATATTGTGCGTCCTAATGCGCTCTGCTGCTCTCCGTTCCGCTGCCCATTTCATGTTGTACGTACCGTGGGCGTGCCCGCCGTAGTCACGCTGTAATGCCCACTGCCACTGGGTGCACATGAGGCTCGCGCAGAGAGATGGCATTGGATTTGGAGCCTCTCCCAGACTGGACCAGCCAGCTGAAGCAGATCAGCCCAGCACACAGGCCAGCCCAACCGCAATTGACTGTTGGCCTCCCCGCTGGCCTTCCAGGGGGCGCACACCAGCTGCCTGGCCACCAGGTTGTGCCCGAGCTGCCGCGGGAGGCATGCGGAAAGCCCACGCAGAATTGAGAACCGAGCCAGGGGGCACCAGTGCGCAAAGCAGCTGCTGGGCGGCACGCGGCGGGAGATTCATTGGGGGCGTCCACCGGCGGAATCGGCGGACGCATCTCGGCCAACTGACCGGCCAAATGCTGCCGGGCGAGGCAACCGCGGACCCATCTGGCCATAACCGGCTCCAATGCTGCTGGATCAGCGTTCTGTGGAGTGCCAGTGGGACTGATCGGCCTGCGGGTTGGCACGTGGGCGGGGCCCCCACCTGCTGACTCGGCGTGCAAAGCGGCGGCATCTGCCCACGTCCAGGCGCGCGATCGCTGCTGCGCCGCAAGCATACCGGCGAGCCCACAAACACAATGGGGGCACTCGGCACGGTAGCCCAGCCGTTTAGGGCGCCGGCCGCCAGCCGGCGCGCCACCGGCCGCTCGCGGCCGCTGCGCGTCCTCGCCCACGCACGCGACGCCCACAATGGGTTCGCCAGCAACATCCTGACGATGCAGGCGCCCCTGCTGGTGAGCGTGGGAGGGTCTGATACGCTGGCGCCCGCGCGGCTCCCAGGGCCGCGGCCGGCCCCACCGGCCGCCAATTCAGCTTCCTGGAGGTCAGAGGAGCAGCATGGGCAGCGCGGGCCGCGCCGGCAAGGCTTCAGGCGGCTGGAGGCGGGCGGCAGCGGCGCAAGCCCTACCACGCCCGCCGCCGGCTGCTACTACCCATGCGTCCCCGGGGCGCTGGCGGCTGGTTGCCTGGAGCACGGGGCACGCATCTGCGGCCCGCTGCGCAGCCCACCAGCAGCCTGAAACGTATTTCAGCATGGCATGCGGCCGACCCTTGGGTTTGGCACCGCACCGCACGTGCCACCGCCGCGCCGCCGCGCATGCATGCCGCACCGCAGCCCCTCACCCCTGCCACACATCTTTGCGCTGTGCAGGAGCAATTTGGCGGCTCTTGGGAGGCGGAGAAGGCTCGGGCAGAGGCCCGGGAGCTGCAGCTCATGCTGGATGAGGTGGGCAGGCACAGTCGGTTGCCGCCAACTGCCGCGCTGGCCGGGCAGCCAGCCATGCACACCCTTCGCTCCGCACTCTGCTGCACCACCCGCCAAGCCGTGTCTTGCTCCCTGTGCACCCGCCCTGCCCGCAGGTCAACCGTAGCTTGGCAGCGGAGAGGGAGGCAAAAAAGGCGGCAGAAAAGGACCGCGCCCTTGTGCAGATTGTTCTGGACGCCAAGCAGCGGCTGGCGGACGCCATGCGGGAGGTGCGGGCAGTGGCTTGTGCCGCACAGCGCTGGCCTGCATTGCAGTGTGTTGCACAGGTGCATATGCTCAGCCGCTGGCTACTTGGTGCCCCCTGTGGCTGCGTGGTGGGGAGCACCGGTGATCGGCGTGCCTGTTGCCGTGCCCCAATCGCAATTTGCAGGAGGCTGCTGCTGCTGCCAAGGCGCTGGCTGCTGAGCGTGCCATCTCAGCAGAGACTCAGGAGCTGCAGTACAAGCTGGCAGAGGTGGGCGCGTGCGCGTATGTGTGGGTGTGGCCATGCAGCTGCTCCGGCTGGAGGCAAGGGCTGGAGAGCTGGGCAGACCGGCGGCTCAGCCGGGCGCCAGCACATGTACAGCACACAGCGGCGGGCCGCAGTTGCATGCTGCACGGCACCTCAGCCCGCCCTGCTCATTGAGCATCCACCCAATGAACCGCCCTGCCGCAGCTCAACCGCTCGCTGCTGAGTGAGCGCGAGGCGCGGGCGGCGGTGGAGAGCGAGAAGCGCCTGGTGCTCATTGAGCTGGAGGCCAAGCAGGCTCGGCTGGCGGACATGATGACTGCGGCACAGGTGGGGGCAGGGCTGGGAGTGGGTGCCGAGTTGAAGCAGCAGGGGGCGGGGTACCTATGCTTAGGGTGGCAGGGCGCGGCAAATTAGGGACGACCTGTTCACCACACCTGACTGCCCCACCCTCACCCTGCAGCGGCAAGCCGAGGAGGCTGTCGCCATTCGCGAGGAGGCCAACGTGCGCTACAACGAGCTGATGCAGCAGCTGCAGGCGGAGCGCGATGCGCGCGCCGCACTGGAGAAGCAAATGGACGAGGCGGCGACGCAGCTGGCCGCGGCCAACAACCGGTACCAGGAGGCGCTGGTGCTGCTGCACAGCGAGCGCAGCAAGGCGGCCACCCTGGAGGTGAGTGGGTGCTGGAGTGAGGGGGTGGGGGTGGGCACCAGTGAAGCCTACAGTGGTGGTCCTTGGGAGGGGCTGGGCACCAGCACTGCAGCAGTGGCGGCTTTGCCACGTGTAGAATGCCCCGGTACTGCGGCCTGCATGCCTCAGCTCTGCTCGCCACAGCCCGCCATCAGAGCAGTGGCACTGTTTTCGACGGTCTGTTCCACCTGCGATGTGCAGCGGGACGCCTCGGAGGCCAAGTCAATGCTGGCGACGGCCAACATCCGCTATGCCGAGCTGACCGACCGGCTGGATGAGGAGAAGAAGCGGGCGGCCCTGCTGGAGGTGCGAGCACAGGAGCTGCCCTGCATGGCGTGTCGTGCTGGGCGGTGCAAGGACGATCACACTGCGGCGTGCGCTGGTTAGTGCGTGCTCTGCTCACCGCCTGCCTCCCCGCCTGTCCCACCCGCAGCGCGAGAAGGAGGAGGCGGCTCGGGAGCGGGCAGACGCCAATGCGCGCGTGCAGGCGCTGCTGGCGGAGCTGCAGGCGGAGCGGGCAAACAGCGCGGGGCTGGAGGTGAGGCGCTGCTGCACGTGGCTGCAGCACACGCTGTGACGCCCTGCCTTGCTAGCAGCGGCGGCCTGTTCCCTGCCACTACCCGCACGCGCTGCGCCTCGCACCCCGGCTCTGAGTTGCAAAATCACGCTTGCAACTGTGTGCCCAACTGCTTGCTTCCTCCTGCAGCACCAGGCGGACGAGGCGCGCCGGCTGCTTGAGGATGCCAAGTCGCGGTACCAGATGGTGCAGGAGCGGCTGGTGGCCGAGGGGCGCACCACAGAGGAGCTGGAGGTGAGGGGGTGCTGCTTGGAGTGCACACTTCCTTGGGGCCGGGTGGCAGACAGGAGGGCTAAAGCTCTGTGACGCAGACAGGAGGGCTGCAATCCTCTGCTGCACCGCAACACCGACCGCGCCGCCTCCGCTCAACCCGCTTGCACTGCAGCGCGAGCGCGGCGCAGCTGCGGCGCAGCTGGCAGAGGCCAAGGCCCGCATTCACGAGGTGCTGGACCAG
Organism: Chlorella sp. CH2018; assembly: GCA_009928355.1. NCBI lineage: Eukaryota > Viridiplantae > Chlorophyta > Trebouxiophyceae > Chlorellales > Chlorellaceae > Chlorella > Chlorella sp. CH2018. The sequence goes on along the minus strand of VIYQ01003592.1, from coordinate 4,348 downwards.
CTGGCGGCTGAGCGCTCCCAGACTGCGGCCCTCAAGGTGAGGCCCTTGCTTGGGGTTCCTGCCGCAACAGGCAGGCGTGGTGCCACCGCCGCTGGGCAAGCTTGCTTTCTTGCTTTGCCGAGTAAGCCTGGGACTCGCTGCCTCAGCCCTGTGGTCTGCCCTCTCATCTGCGGCCGCCTTTTCACCCTGCCCTGCAGGCCCAGGCCGCCGAGGCAGCCCAGCAGCTGGCGGAGGCCAACAGCCGGTACCGCACCGCACTGGAGCAGCTGCAGGCGGAGCGGGCACGCGCGGATGCCCTGCAGGTGCGCTCAGCGGAGCAGAGCCCACGGTTTGGGCGTGCGGTGCAGTGTATGCTGCTGGGCAGGGGACTCTACTGCACATCTGCTGCTGCACGCCCCTGCTCAACTTGTTTCGACCGTGCGGAGCGCGACGCTTTGGTTGCGAGAGCTGGCTGAGTTTCCCGCTGCCGTGCACCGGTTGTTCACCATGCGCCCGCTTTACAACCCCCTGCTGCAGGCGGAGCGCGACGCTGTGGCCGCTGAGCTTGCGGAGGCGCGCTCCCGCTACTCCTGGGCGCTCGCTGAGTTGGAGGCGGAGCGTGCTCGCTCCTCCATGCTGGAGTCGCGGGCAAACGAGGCAGCCGCTGAGCTGGCGGGCGTCAAGGAGCGGTACCGCGAGGTGCGCTTGCGCCTCTGTTTTGCGCTCGCGCACTGGCCTGTGTCTGCATCGATACGTGCTGCTGCTGCTGCGCGGGCATGGCAGCACCTCGCCAGCTGTGCTGCCTGAGCCCCAGGTAGCGGTGTCTCTTCACCGCTGCTCCAGCGGTGCGCTCCCAAATGCGGCCTGGAACGTGTCACCCTAAATTGCATTACCCCAAATCCTGCCTGCAGGTGCTCGAGAAGCTGGAGGCAGAGCTGGACCACTCCGCCACCCTGGAGGTGAGCTCCCCTGGGGTATCTCGCAGCTTGTGGTCACCAAGGGTCCCTCCCCTCCCGTCTCACATCTCGCTGTCCCTTCTGCTTGCTTTCTCGCCACCCTCACCGCTGCCCCGCCTCACCTCCAGCTGACCCTGCTCCTGCTCCCCTCTCTCCCCCACAGGAGCAAGTCCAGGCGGCGGCTGCCCAGCTGGCGGAGGCCAACGTGCGGTACAACCAGCTGCAGGCGGAGCGCGACTCCTCCGGCATGCTGCAGGTGGGAAGGCGCTTGGCTTTGGTGCTTTGTGAAGGGCTGCCGTTTGCATGGTTGGCATGATGGTGTGCTCATGGCTGGAACCATGCTGTTGAATCTCATGCTCACAACGCCGCTCCCTCTCCGCCCCATCCCGCTGCAGCGCCACATTGATGACGCCGCTGTCGAGCTTGCGGACGCCAACGCCCGCTACCAGCAGCTGAAGCAGCAGCTGCAGGACGAGCAGGTGCAGCGCGCCCTGCTGCAGCGGCAGGCGGATGAGGTTACGGCAGCGGCGCGTGCCGAGCGTGTGGAAGCACAGGCCCGCTACCAGGAGCTGCTGGCGCAGCTGACTGCGGAGCGCGACCAGCGCGAGGCCCTGCAGGTGTGTGCGTGCTGTGCTGTGCTGGGGGTAGGCAGTGAGGGTGGGCAGCAGCATTTCGCGGCGGCCAGCGCTGCTAGCTGGCGCTGCCCAGTGCGGCAGTGAGCCGGCTCTTTCGTTTCCCGTGCCAAACTCATCTTCATTATGCCGCACTCCACCCCATGACATTTCCCTGCCCACAGAACGAGCTGGCTGCCGCCCAGGAGGAGCTGGCCAGCAGCTACATGGAGGTGGAGCACCTGCAGGAGGAGCTGCGCTCCACCAACGCCACCGGTGGGTGTGGCGCTGGGTGTAAGGGGGGAAAAAGAGGGTGTGGAGTGACACAGGACTGGGGCTACCCCCCGCAGCCACGTCTCTGTTTGCGGATGTGCACTCTATCATCAAGAACAAGGTTTCCCCTTGGCTGCTCTTCCCATTCCCATCCGCCCTCCCTCTCACTCTGCTGTGCAGTCAAGTCGCTGTTTGCGGATGTGCACTCCATCAAGAACAAGGTGTTCCAGGAGCGGCAGGAGCGGGCCGCGGCAGCTGCCGCGGCGCCCTCCGTGCCCTCTGTGCTGCAGTCGCTGGACCAGGCGACACGTGAGTTTGCCGGACCGCAGTGCAGGGCTGGCATGCATGCCGGAGGTTGGCTCCATGCTGCGTGGGGGAGCACACCCAGTGCCAGCTGCCTTCTGACTGAGCCGAGTTCTGACTGAGCCGAGGGCTACGCCATCGCCTGCCCTCACTGGCCTTACCTCACACCCTTCTCACACCTGACTCGCACCACGCTCTTCCACTGCAGTCTCCTCGCTGCATGCCGGCGAGATGGAGCTGGAGCAGCTGCTGGCCACTGCGCACGACGAGCTGCTGGCGGCCGCCGAGCTGGAGGCTGCCGAGCTGGCGGCGGCACAGGACAAGCTGACCCACCTGCAGGTGTGTGGGCTGTACTCTGAAGTTGCGCTGGGGCTGCAGGGGCAGCTGGCGCTGCCTTGTTGCTCACCGCCCAGCCTGCGCTGTTCCGTAGCGGCGGCTGATTCCATCCACCCTTCCCCCGCGCAACCCCTCCTGCAGGAGCGGTACCACGTGCTGGAGCAGCAGGCCGCGGCGGCGGTGGCGGCGGTGGCGGAGCGTGAGGCGCAGGTGAGGGCACACATGAAACGGAGGGCCTGGTTAGGAGGCATTTGGGGGGTGGCTGGTGCCACGTGTGGTGAGACGCTCTCAGGGGCCTGGGTGGGGGCCATGGTTGGCTGGCTGCCGCCACCTGGATGTTGGCAGGCGCGCGCACCTTGCTGGGGTTGCACTGCATCCCACCTGCTGTGCCGCTGACCCCCCCTGGCCTCCTTGCCCACCCTGCACTCGCAGGTCGCCGACCTGCAGCGGCAGCTGAGCGTGGCGCAGCAGGCGGCCGCCGAGGCTGCGGGCAACGACGCCAAGCTCAAGCGCCAGGCGCAGACGGTGGCTGAGCTGGCGGCCGCCAAGTCCAAGCTGGTCACCACGGAGAGCCGGCTGGCCAAGCTGCAGGACCGCCACGCCGCGCTGCAGAAGCAGTACCAGGAGGCGCAGCGCACGGCGGCGGAGTGGGAGGCGGCGGGCGTGCGGCGCCAGGTGCGCAGGGGGCTGCACTGCGGGATGACCTACAGGTTGCTGCCGCGCATGCCCCAGCGCATTGCCTGCCTGCCAGACCCCAACCAGCCAAATTCGGAGGCTGCAATGTCACTCTCCCGCACTACCTTGGCAACTGCAGGAGGAGACTGAGGCTGAGCTGGAGGAGACGCGTGAGCGCCTGGCTGCTGCCGAGGCACTGGTGAGTGGTCTTGGGTGCAGGTGTCAGAGGCACACTCTGCGGCAGCCGTTGCTCTACCCGCAGCCTTGCACAGCGTGCCTGCCAGCACGCGTGCCGGTGCAGCAGGAGAACTTGCCTTGCAGCTGCCTGCCCCACCCGTCCGCGCACACATGCTCAGCGCCCCATGTCTGCCACCCCCTCATCTCTCCTCCCCCACAGAGCGCTGAGACCGCTGAGCTGCGCTCCAAGCTGCGCAAGGCCCAGGAGGCCGCCAACAACGAGAAGCAGCTGCGCCTGGCTTTGGAGCAGCAGCGTGTGGCGCTGGAGCAGCAGCGGCACGCAATGGAGCAGCAGCTCGCAGCCGCCGACTCTGCTCGGCGGCAGGCGGAGGCGGCGCTGGAGGCGGCGCGCAAGGAGGCGAAGGAGGCGGCGGCTCGCGCCGCCCAGCCCGACCTCCCCGGCCTGGCCCCCAAGCCCATGCTGCCCAAGGCCCTCCAAGCCTTTGCCAAGCTGGTGGGCGGGGAGGACCCCTCTGCCCACTCCAGCCACAGCCATGCCACCGCCAGCATGGATGCGTCCGACTCTGATGCCGAGAGCGACAGCGAGGGCGGCGCGGAGGGCGCGTCCGTTGGCACGCCGCTGGGCGCCACCGCTGCACTGGGGGGTGAGCTGAGATGGGGCGCTGCGCTGGGGCTGGAGAGCAGGGGCTGGGTGCTTGGCGTTCTCATGGCAAGGGATGTGGCAGGAAGTGCCTGCATGGGCTTGCACGCCTTGCATGCCTGGTGCGGTGTGTTCACGATTGCCTGGTTGAGCACCTCCCCTGACTCCCATCCCGCCCCCATCCTGAACCCCTCGCAGGCACCAAGTCCTACAGCCGGCGGCGCAAGAGCAAGGGCAAGCTGCGGGCCCTTGCCGACGAGCAGTGAGATCCGCTCCGGGGGCGCTGCCCAGTGCTGGCCTTCCCCTAACCATCGATAGATGCGGCGGGAGCCCACGCGCCCCACCCGCCCACGCCCCACCCTTCCAGTCCACCACTC